>JAAAKL020008101.1:0-16242 GCA_010016065.2 Carybdea cf. marsupialis auct. non (Linnaeus, 1758)
GGTTGAACGCCCTTATCCCCCCCCCCCCAAGGCGATATGTGATGAGTGGTTTTCTCCGGGTGGCGGTTTTGTTGCCGCCCCTTTCACTATCTTTTTTTTCGAATTAATGGGCCCCCCCCCCCCCCCCGATTAGAATTTCACATCTTGTGCTTCACCTTGATGTACTAGAAATTCTTAAATTTGGTCCTGGTCATATCATCAATTTGCTCAAACGTTACTGATTCCCATCCATCTGATAATTTATGCGTAAGGTTAAATAATAAAATAATATGTAATGTCTGAGCAGTGTAATGGATTTAAGGTACATCAACATCACAAGAGAATTGATACAAATGAAAGAATTCAAAAAATCAGTTAAGAACTTGTTTTGATTAAAGAACCAGAAATAGCTCAGCATTATTTGGGGTTTTTTAATTTATTTATTTTTATTTACTTATAATTGAAGTTGTATTAAGAGATTGTTGTATTTAAGGGCAATCAGGAGAGGACGTGAGTAAAGCAGGTGTGGAAGGTTACAGGGTTACAGTTATGGTTTGAGATGCCTCTAAGAGGAGGGGATCTCATGAAAACCTCCTTAGTGGAAATCGGGAAGTCGATCGTAACAGGTGTATCTTATAGCTTTATCCATAACCCCTAACAAACAGAGACCATTATGGGTGGGTGGGGTGGATTGGTATTAATATTACAGGCAGCACGAAAGTATCCAAGATTACTTAATAAAGAAGATCATTTCTTGGTGGGATTGGGGTATAGTCACCGCGTATGATTTTGAATACTTACCAACAAAAGTGTCGCGAGTCAAAGAGCAAAGCTGATAGTGTACATGCACTAAAGATGTTGCCATGTGTGCGTGAACCAGTCAAGCATTATTGATTATTTACTGACTGACGCGCAGCTGTGCAGTTGAGAGGTGCATGACGGAGATTCTGGGTTATATAGAGTATCACTTGATCGTACGTATATCAGATTCTGTCGAGCTTCCAGAAACATGTGGAACTATTCAGGTACAACGGTACGTGACAAGTTCACTGTGCCCATGACTTAGAGGAATTATGATGAGCTGTTGGATTGCATTGACTTCCGCTCGAGCCCCGACAAGTCGTTGGATAAATCCGTTATGATAAAACACATAGCCAGCTTTCAAAGGGATGATTTTCTGGCCGTGGTTTACCTTGATATTAATCTTTTTTGGTAAGAGCTGGTCTTCATATAGAGCAACGTATAAAGAAGGCATATTGGTCGCGAGATCATAAAGAAATCCATTTTCGCGCCAACAGCTTTTATAGTATATTGACTCGCCCGTTGTTCTCTTCTAAGCAGTTCCAAAGATAGTATCAGCATTTATTGTAAGCATGCATCATTGAGAGGGACGAGCTCTTTCGTACTTTGTAGCGTCGTCATAGCAACAGTTAAGGGGCCTGGAGAGAAAAATGTTGGCCTTCAATGTAGCATCATACTCCTAGATCGAACAGGTTATCACGCTAATAGATTCATGTGGAGAATGATTCGTGAAGGAAGTATGAACCCCCACTTTCAAAAGAAGGAGGGAATCTTGCGCGGGGTACACTTCAACAAACTTTCGACCTTTGAACATACAGTGACAATGATCGTGCGACATATACGTTTACTTGACGGATGCTTTTAGAGCTTACCGGGAACCGCCCCAACCTTTCAGAAAGGCTTCAAAGTCGTGATAGCTTCCTTGTAGAATTTCTTTACCGTTACAGTTAGTGGCCCAACTTGCCGAGGGACTGTTAAAGTTTACCTTGATACTTTTGCGAGGAGAAGTTCTCTCGTTTGAGACGATTCTACTTTTTCACATAGTAGTAAACTATAACTCGGTACTTGCAAATGCATTTTGGTGCAACTACGTTAAAGCAGCACACCAGAAATAGTAGTATTGTTGTAAGGTCACCAACAAGTCGATGGATGCGGTATGTAAGTTAACACGTGCCTCACAGATTGATTCCTGTAATCTCGTTTTATAACTCAGAACTCAAAGTTCAGTCTCTTCGTATGTGGAACTGGAAATCTGTACCCATTGTAAAACAGTAAGGCTTTTTTAGTTTTCTTCGTAGTAGCATGCTATGGGGAATCATAAAGAAAACCCAGATTCATCTTCTGGAGGCTGCATTTATTTAAAAAGAAGGTAGTGCAGGCTACCACATGGTTTTGTCGTTTCTGCCCCTTTTGGGTGACGCGAAAGAGTGAGACTGGGAATGAGGCATGCGCAAGAATATGAATGTTTTCTCTCGGTGTGGTGTCATCTGCTCAGTCAGTGCGCGTATTATGGCGAGTTCAGTCCGTGGAACTAAGAAGGTCTTACCTCAGAAAAGTTGAGTTCAGTCTCTTTGAAGTTTGCATTTGAAAAGAAGTTCAGGAGTCAGCGTAAAGCCGATGACACTTCAGAATAGAACATCGCCAGGTTATTACCCGATGTAATTGAGGTTTTGTTGATGGTTTCCATTATGGTTGAAATGTTTCTGTAGATGAGTATGGTGCTTTATGATGACAATTGAGAGCTTAAGTGGTTTTAAGTCCCTTTTTTATCTTTTTTTTGTAGGACCACCAGGAGTTCCTGGGAGACCCGGTCCGCCAGGCCCCAAAGGTAGAGCAACAACATTTTTTCATAGTGTGCAAGTGTTCTTTGTAAGAAAGCATTGTCGGTATTCCTCGGTTTATTGAGCGATTTTCAATGTTCTCTGCTTTACTTTTTGTTTACTGCAGTCCAATTAGGCAATTGATCACTTTTAGTCTAATTATTTTCCTCATTTTGCGTCAGTAATGAAACTTTACTGTCCTGCTGGTGAGATAAATTGGGCAGACAAAGAAATATTTATCAACATGAAGCTAGATTGATGGAGGATGTCTTTATTATTGTTAATAATGACAGATTACGAACCTCTTTCCAGCTTGTTTCTCACGAATTCTCTTCAATTCTTTCGGTTTGAAAAGGGAATTAACTATCTAAGAGGCGATTTCTTGAGAAGACAACTCATAGGCTGCTTAAATCACCGTTCTAGAATATGTTCGCCCGATCAGCTTCTTCGGTTGAGAGTGAAGCGAGAAAGCTTCATAGACTAGTTGCTGAGAGTGTACTTGAGTAGCTGC
This sequence comes from Carybdea cf. marsupialis auct. non (Linnaeus, 1758), assembly GCA_010016065.2. Classification (NCBI taxonomy): domain Eukaryota; kingdom Metazoa; phylum Cnidaria; class Cubozoa; order Carybdeida; family Carybdeidae; genus Carybdea; species Carybdea cf. marsupialis auct. non (Linnaeus, 1758). Next base: position 3,112 of record JAAAKL020008101.1, read on the forward strand.
ATCGCACTCATAGCATAGATACAGTGGAGTGTGGCCTTAAGACTTAGCATGACTTCGAGGACTGTGCCTTGGCTTGTTCTCCACAAGGAGACACGTTGTTAAAGACTTAATCCAGAACTGAAAGTAAGTTAGTGAGGAAAACAGTGACATATTTTACAACACAGAGGTTGGTCTTTTGTGCTGCTAGGCGCCACAGAAGCCTCTCTTTTTACTATTGTTTAAAAAGAAGCATTTCATCGTGGCCAACCGATGTTTTCTGACTGACAAGATCACTAGCGAGTGAAACAGTTATTGTTCGAAAGATAAGCGGTGGTGATAAGTACGTACGATTTCAAGATTCTATGTAAATGCTTACATTTTGGTATTTTATTTTACACAAAGATATGTCGGTGGAACTCCCACTGGCCTTGGAAATTTAAGAGATAATGGAATTGCCTCTCGTGTAATTTCCCAGGCGTAGAGAGGCATTTCTCCCACGTTGATTAACGGTTTTCAAGCAGGGGTAGGTAGATCTGAGTTAGAGGGGATCATTTAGCCCTTAGTCACAAACATTCATTATTGGGGCTATGATGACTGTTGGAAAATGGTCTTTACAGTACCATAAACGTAATCTTTGTCAGCAGATTTGCATGTTCTTACTGCGTGCTTAAATTTTGGAACAAAGTTGCACGCTTGCCATTCTCTTGGGCTTCTTTTAGTCGGAACATTTCCTAGTATTGCAATGTGAAAGGCTTGGCTTTGAGCACCCTCGCCCCATAAAACACAATGCCATTTTCTGTCCGAAAAGTAAAAGCATTGTGAAAGGCTTTGCTCTGAGCACCCTCGCCCCATAAAACACAATGCCATTTTCAGTCCGAAAAGTAAAAGCATTGTTGGTCATTGTTAACTGGACAGTTACACAGCATTCTACATATCGGGTGCTTTTTTGCGTCATTGACATGTTACAATGAGACCGAGGACTCCACGGCGGGAAATTCATCAGTTATGGCAGATATTACTCGTTGTGGACCATGTGAAACTGCAACAAGGTACCCTCCCAAAATTTGAGAGCTCTAACAGTAGCGATTAGTGGAGACGCTGTGAAGATTTTCACTTCGCAATGCCCATGATAAAACGTAAAGATATGAAAGACCTGTAATTGCAGAGGGACAATTCATACAAAAAAGAGTGATTATTGCGAGTGATGTAACGTGTATCAAGGCCACAACCTCTTTTCAGTTTTTTTATTAGTATTTGAGTCGCTGTGGTCTAGTGGATAAGGTCCCTGCTTTCTGTTCAAAGGGTCAGGGTTCAAGTCCTGTAAAAGCCGTTGGTGAAGTCAAGGCGTCAGGAAACAGTTCTTATATATATTGGCACCGCCCTAGCCCCTGTAAAGTGGAATGCATGACGTTAAAACTGCATCATCATCATCGTCAACATCATCATCATCATTGTCATCATCATCAACATCATCATCATCATTGTCATCATCGTCAACATCACCATCATCATTGTCATTGTCATCATCATCATCATCATCATCATCATCATCGTAAAGAGAGACTGTAAGATGTTACGTTAAAGCAACGTCACTTTTACCTGTCGATCGGTGGTGACTTTGAATGGGAGAGCGGAGTATTCGGCAAAACGTTAATACAAATGTATTGATAAGTACTCAAAATATCGGAACTTCGTATGTCATTACATAGTAAACAGGGTAGAACGTGAGCTGCCTAGGGTGACTGTACCGCATCTAGTTTTTTTGAAGATGTAGTGGTTAAACGTTTGCTAATCTTGCAGTGTTTCCGCGTTTGAATTTGAATTTTATTTCTTTCAGTTAAATTATATTCGAAACTGCCCCCAAAACAGCATCAACCATTCATTGACTTAAAGGCGAATCTGTACAGATAGGTACCTCTGTACTCTCAAAGTTTGAGTTGATGTGGTAGAAGGTGAATCCTGTTCAGTAAATAACATTATGGAGATCGATTCCAGCGGGAGCTTACCATTTGCAACTACACTCTTACAAGGAATTTGCAATGTTATCAAACCACGCCGAGGATCGTAGCGCTTATTTTCCCGTTGTAGCAGAGCCCGAATGCCGAAGATTTTGATAGAACTGAAGCCGATTTTGGATCAGTAAGGAATTGCAGTCACTTTGCAAAACATTAAGCAGTGGTTATCCTCTCGGCCAATGTTGATATAAAGGAGGTGATGTGGTGGTGGTGCATTGCGAGTTATGAACAGCAAGTTCTTGTTTTGATTGCAAACTGGTGCACTATGACAGTTCTGTGATTTCCTCAAGGTCATGAAAATGATACTTCATATTGTGCGAGGGTCAGTGCTCTCCAGTCCTAGAACTACGGTTCCATAGAGAATATACCCAGGTACGATTGTGTACTAATTGATCTATCAACACAACAAGTTGGGTGCCCATTGCAGGAAACTAGGCTTACGTTTACAAAAATCACATGCGACTGCATGTATATCCGGTAGACGGTGGCATATCACTGCATTATTATTTTTTAGATCGTTGATCATTTTAGAGTCTCTTGTAACTTGGGTTCGCCGCTTTTGTTGGAGTGTCGAGTTTATCGTATTGTCAAAGTTTCCGTACTAGTTTGTTTTTCCAATTGCAGGTAGTAACGTTTAAGGTATTTACGATGGCTACTATTATCTGCAACCAGAATTCCGATAGTTTCAAAGTAAATGTTGTTTACTTTCTCGTAAACATGACAACAAAATTCCACAAAATCTAAAAACGTCTCCTGATTTTGCAGTTTGTTTGCCAATTTAGATTACCGCAGCAGCTTGGCTTTTAAAAGAATGGAAGTCAAATTTATACTGATTGTTATTCTTTTGGGTTTTAACTTTGTTATTTGTCTGGGATTTTAACTGGGTAATGGAAAGAATAACTGATAGTGCTACTTCAAGTTTTCAATCGTCAATGTTCGCAGTCTCTAACTTACATCTAGAAAGTTCAGGGTTTTCCAGTAGGTTTCTTATTGCTTTCTTATTGCTTTCCAGCAACATTTGGTGGGGTTTTATTTAAAAATATCCAGTAGCTCTTCATTATTTCCAGTTTTTAAAGTAGAAGTAGCCACTGAGGTAGTGGCATTCCGAAAAGCCAGACAGCAGACAAGACAGCTGATCCTTAACTCCCAGCCCTTGAAGAAAAAACCCACTTTCGCACCGTGGCATAAGCTGCCTTTTTGGCCTCGTATTCCTGTCTTTTCCTTCAGAAACATTAACCTGAGTTCATTCACCAAAGAACCTTTGCTTGGCCTCGTTTCGATAAAATAGTATTGTGGGTTCGTATAGCATAGGGGTTTGACAGTGTTGGCAAGGGAGCGTTCACATATACGTAAACAAAGGGGGGGGGGGGGGTAATTTCTAAAAGTGTTTTTGCTTACTTACGCGGGAAGGTAGGGGTAATGGTGGTGGCTGGTTGTTAAGTGAACGGCTCCTTTTCGATGTACATTCAAATGACTTGAAGCAATACGCTCCTTAATGTTCTTAGCTTACCTACTTTCCTTTGTCATTTGGCCCGTCTCATCAAAGAGATGATACAGGAAGATGATAATCCCAGGGCCATCACTAAACGATTAATGCTTTATTGCCCTCTCAACTGAAGCTAATTGTAAGACACCAGTTTTTCTTATAAAGCAGACCTCTATTTAGAGAAACGATCAAGAAATTGAGCTGTCCATGTGGAGGGGTATATACTTGACAGAGTTTAAACCATTTAGAGCTTCCGTTTAAGTTATTTGGAAACAGCCTTAGTTTACAACATATTTTTGATAAATATAGGCCTGCATTTCTTCAGTAGTCGCGATATGTGCCATTCATACGATTTCAAGAGGTAAGGGAGAACATAACGTTGACCGCCATATATATTCACCACAAGTCAAATATTAGCAGAGATAGCTCATGGTCTGTGCCAATGTTTCTAGTTAATATCAAACGATGTACTTGGATTGAAGTCTTTTAGCAATAAGCGTAGTCGAAATTGAACTTTAATGTAGTTGTTGCCTGGTAATGGAGAGTCTAGCCAATGATTACGCTTGATTACAAAGGAGGGTATAGAAAATAGACACAAGTGACAAGGTAATACCTGAACATTCCCGAAGAATGAAATCTTGGAAATGAAGTAGAAATTCATAGATCCTCGTAAGAACATTTCGCTTATAGAATGCCTGGTTTGCTAGATCTCTCCCGTGTTATTGCTGTTGGGGGTTTTGTTAGGTAATGCAGTAGTCAGATAACTTGCATATCTGTGTAAGCACCTTAAAAATACAACGCATTGACAGCAACCTACGTTTGCAAATGACAATTTTGAAGGTATGATAGTGTGAGCAAGTTCGTCTTCAACAATTTTGATTAGTTTTATGGCTGTTCATAACTATTGGCATTCTCTCTCATTTCGCTCATAGGTGTCCGAGGGAAGAAAGGAAAGCGAGGTAAATTTACTTAACTAACAGTTCCTGCTATCTTAAGTATACTTAAAACCATTTTTTCCATCGAACAGGGCACACGTTTTTTTGGCCATCCTTTGCCTTTGTAGGTATTGTTACCATGTAAATATGTGCCTCAAATCGTCAGCAAAGTCGCCGAAAGTTGCACTTTCTGGTCCAAGTTTAGGACGAAACTGTTTTTGCTTAATTGCCCAAACGTGCCATATAAAGCCAAGAATGATTAATGTTTGGTTAGCTCTTTTGTGAAATTATCGCCCAGTCTCGCCAGATTGGCGATTTCTTGCCCAGTCTAGCAACACTATTCGCAAGTACTGTCGATAGGTGTTCAAGTTGGCCTTAACCCATGAGCCGAATGCCCGAATCATCACTCGCGTGAAATATTCAACAGTTAACGATTACTCGATTAAGCTCGTGGGGAAGGGATGTTTCTGACCCAACGAGTTTGGGGCGGGGTTAATTCGACGAAAGGCTTATAAATTTGGTAAAAAGTAAGATGTCATTTAAAGAGGTTTTTGGTAACACAGTTGCCCACAGTTACCTGCATGGTGTTTCAAGTAAGGAGGTGAACACTGAAAGCAACAATAAAAGTAAAGAAAGCTATTTAAGGTTTGCTGTTTTTGCTCTACCACATCGACATTTACTTTTAGTTAATTCCTATTTATGGAGATATATTTGAAAGAAAAAGTAAAAATCGGTTGGGGTATTGGATGATTGGGGCTTAATCGAGTGTTTAAATATAGTGATAGCCGGCATTCGATAAGAATCGATAACAGTTCTCGAAATGTTGCAAAGTGAGAGTTTTTAATGCTTTCACTCTGAGTCTTAATCTAAATTAATTAATGTTTCTCGAAACTTTTTCCCATGTGGCATGCGATTATATTCTTATTATGCAGACGACTTCTGTTAGACCATCACAGGCCAGAAACTATGAAGTGAAAGCGAGACATTATTGTCGTCTTGTTGTTGATTCAAGCTTTGTGAGCCGTAATTCTGCTTTGTCTTGCCATCGCTTGCTATTCTGGTGTTTTTTTTTTCCTTCGGTCAGTCATGTTTTTGGTTGCTGGGGTCTTGTGTTTTTTAAAGGGGTTTTCCATCCTAAAGATATTTGATACGTTCTTAGCTCAGGTCAAGATGGCGAGAAGAGATGGAAAATGGCGATGGAATAAAGGTGATACTAGCTGCTTCGCAAGGTGATGACGGGTAGTGGCTATATTTATACAGTGTTTTGACGTTGCCGTCTGGTCATACTTGTACACCCACACTTAATCGTACGTTTTTCCTGATATCTTCCGTAGGACCGAAAGGTGAGAGAGGAGAACAAGGTATGTGTTTTGGCTCATACAGGCAGTGTTTGATGTTGCTTGCTGCCGCAATTCACGCATTTCCTTTGCCTTGATCAGTTACATAAACACCAGGAAACCTTGAGGACATAGCAGAATCTCCTTTCATGTCAAGAAATAACCGAGACTGGTTACAAGCATGATTAGCGAGTATAAAAAATGTGCTTATCAAAGTACTCGGTCCACGGCTTAAATATAAAAAGAAGTATTTTCACGTATAAAGAATGGACATGTGAGTTAAATAAGGTCAGGCCCCCGTAATCTCCAGGTAGAATAGTAGATGAAACTCTCTATAAACAACGTACATTCTTTTACAGCAGGTGTGACTAAATTATTCACTTCTTAAGACTGGTGTTACGAATATTGGCATGGCCGAAAAAGTTGACAGACAGGATGATTTTGTTTCATGAGTTGGTGTCACCTCTTCTTTCCTGTATCGTATTGAAGAGGAGTTGCGAGTGTCTTCGAGTCTAACTGCGAAATTAAATACGTCATGGAGTGCCTCTTGTTTTCTGGTGAAGTTGAAATTGAAATTGAATCTTTAAAAGCCTCACTTGCGTAAATGTACAAAGATTTGTATCAGTAGGCTACATGCAAGATTTCATGTTCGAAGATCTTTGAGAGGATGATGGCAGAAGAATCACTGAATTATTCATTTACGCATGTTTCATAACGCCACACCTTTAAGAAAGAGAGCTCTATTTTCTGTTCTACATAGCGTTCTGTTTGCTAGATTACCTATATAGTTATATGTAAATTAGTTATTATTTTTTATTATTGTGCCAAAGGTTTAGCTGGTAAACACTTAGCAGACCAATATCAGTTGTTAACATGTATTCAGTTAAAGTGACACTAGTAATTAAACGTTCGTGATTACAGTGCCATAGTAAGGTGCTTTAAAAGTATCGTAGAAAATGTTATAAAAAGAACGTGGGTGTTCATCTGCAAGTTCCTGCTACGAAGCTGGAGTATGAGAGGGCCTTCATACAGCATGAAGGGTTTTCCAGCAAAAACATCAATTAGCTATTGGTTCAGCATATGTTTTATAGTGCAGAGAAAATTGGGTTATTTTCGGTGTAAGAAATGCTCGAGGCATATTGCAACTGCCACACAACCGTAAGCATGCGCAGTAATTGCAGATTTCACTTCGTATTAGAGGATGCTATTTCCAATGTTTTAAGGTTTGCGCAAGAGTAGAGGGGTGCTTTGTTACGTCATGGTCTTGTTGCTTTTTATATTTCCTAAATTTGCAAGCAAGACAAAAAAATTGTTTCTGTAATAAGTTTCGAAATCAATCAGCTAGTTACCAACCTGCAGATATAAGTTGTTTGTTTTTGACTTTCAATGATATTGTTGATTATGATAATGAATATGGACATCAGATTGCTCGGATAGGGTTTTGTGACGTTATTATCTTAGTACTATTCGCCGGGCCGCCATGACGTCATCAGGCGTTACTTTTTATTCAATATTTTGTTCCACGCATTTTGTAAATTGGATTGGGTATACTATGGATACGTCAGTTTCAAACATAATCGTTGATATTGTAAAGTGACAGCTTCCGCAGAGCACTGTATTTAAGTTGGACACTGGAGTCGATACAATGACGTCGCCTGAGGCTTAATGCTGTTCTCGACCCTGTTGTACTTCATATCAGACATTTTGACGTCAACAGTAGTCTATTCAGGATATGCGGTGCAAACCTTTGACTTGATTTTCCTGTTATTCTTTTGGCATTGGTACTGATGTTACAGGTCTTTTCCCTCGTTCCAGGTGTGCAAGGACCACCTGGGCCGCAAGGACCCCCAGGTAAAAATGGCGAGAATGGGTCAATAGGACTACCAGGACGACGAGGATTGAGGGGTAGGTGCAGTAATGTCCCACATATGCTTGCTTCAAACAATCTATTCCAGTTTTTCTGTACCAGCTTCTACGGTCATACGTGACGAATAGGTTACGAAGCACTGTTTAATTTCACAGTGATAACGTCACCGTACATTCAGGATGTGTGTTTACAACTGAGGAAGTTAAAAACATCCAAACTAGAAATAGTTGATTTGGAGCGCCACCTGTCTAGTTTTATATTTGCATACAAATCAGAAAACTGCGGATGAGTAAGAGGTAATGTTGTTGACGATACCGAGAAGGACTGTACCGCCTGTCACTGAAATATTATGGAGATACGTGTAATTTTATTTCTCGTGATTGGTGTAAGCCACTGGCAGGTTTCCTCATAAAGATGTATATTATGCACGTTTCCACAAAGTGGCGTATTTATGGGGGCACTAGGCCATGACCCCCCCCGGGTTCAAGCTTACTTTTTGTCAAGTGCTAATAATCTTCTAAAAGGATATTTTGCTCTTAACGTTTTGAGTTCATTTGAGTGACTAAAATTCTACTGGAAATCTACTTGTAATCTGTATGATCAGTAAATGGCGTCCTCACCAAAGGTCAACCCCCTCCCCCCCAGGAAGATTTTCTGGATACACCACTTTTCCCACCAGACAACCATTTTGTACTGGACACCATTTAGGAAAAGGTTGGTGAAAGGTAGACATACTAGTAAATTCCACGTATCAAGCAATTAATATCACAGTCAGGGGGATTACCAAGTGTCTTTCTTTATTTTTCAACTGCACAAATGACTTAAGAGCGAGAGCAATAAATGACTAGTGAAGATAAACTGCAGTGCGGGGGGGAGGGGATCATGCTCCTTGTGGGACACCATGCAAGGGCATTAGATATGCAAAGAATTCTATTCGTATATCATAATAAACTGAGGATTGAACGGTAAAAGTAATGTTATGTAGGATGATGCATTGACACGAAAGTAGGGTGTGACGTTTTATAGTAACGTAGTAGTCTAGGGTAATAGAAATTGTTTTCAAGAGCACTTTCTGTTTCTAAACAAACCTGGAACTTTACCTTAAAAGGGGGTTCATATTGCTCTGATAACATGTTTGGTGATTTACCTACTGATTTTGAGCTTAACTTGTTATGTACATATGTTTTCAAGAAAGGCATCAAAAGGAATGAGTCTGCGTCGATCATAGTTCGTGCCAGAAATCTGTTGCGTAGCTTGACAACAAGAGACAGCCAACTTTTCTTTCCAAACAAAGCATTGTCTCTCGCTACATATATGAACGGCGGCAGTGAGTTCCATGAAGAACCAAAATTGTTTTTAAAGGGCCATAAGGTAGCAGTACACTCGGTTGTAATCGATAACACAGGTCGGTAAATACCGAACTTCAAACGATTTGCCGCCTTGACTAATCCGACGATGGGCTTTATGACTAAAAACCACACATAAATAGATTTAATGGGCAGAATATTGGTTGTGGAACGACCATCGGGCTGCCGCGTAACCTTGTTTATATGAATCAGGCCTTGTATAACCAGGCTTTGTGGCATATTAATGAAGTTTTATTACCATCCATTCTTCTCTAATGAGCACGCCATGACATGTTAATGTTTCTAGAGAGGAGAGGGCGTTACCTTGTGTCTTGAAGTAGTACCAGTCGTTTATAGAAGGGTCTTTCGAAGTTTGCATACAGCAAGGAATGAGGTCATATGTGCTAGATTCATAAGATGTGTTTTAAAAGGAGACCGCGATCAAGCCCCGCACTGTACGTTCGCTTAAAAATTCATGATGAAAAGGCATCTAAACATTCTCAACAAATCGCATTTACATTAACCTTGATGGTAAAAATAGCGTTATGTTTAGTTCTATTAGAGTCAGAATATGATGCGACTGACATTTCTTCCTGGTGATCGTAAACACATTTCGATTCTTAGTATCGCAAACCAGGGAAGTTTTTTGCATGACTTGTAAAGGAGTTTCTCTTGTCAATTCTTGGAAAGTCACCGAATGCCCTGTGTACATCAGTCAAGCTTGAGATAATTCACGAGGCATTGATGTAAAGACCTAACGTACTATAGGAACTACGTCAGTCCTGTGTATAAGACATCAGTTCTAAGCTGGTGTTCGAACTATACAACTTTGGATTCCCCCCTCCCCCATGTCAATCCCTTGCCAATTGCAACTTGGTACCGTCTGCTTAGTAAATCGAGAATTCTCTCATAGCTGTTTGTATCGTGTCTCGCCACTTTCCCTAAGACGTAGGAAGCCTTCCCTTAAGCTCCAGGTGCCTTTTGTAGTGGCATACATAAACATGAACCTTTGACAGTGGCTTTGAAGCAATTACAGACACGCGAAGCCCGAAGGCTCATCTTCGTGGAACGTTTTGTAGATTCCTCTTTTTTCTTTGGACTCACAACAATAAACAACAAGCTGAGAAGGTGTTGGTAAATTCCGAGGTAGAAATTTGAAATAATGAGGAGCGTCAGAGCTAGTTCTGTACCAGGAGCCTCGTGACGATTCTTTTGTCATTCCAAGTTTTTTGGAATTTAGTAACCCTAAAAGATCATCCCAGCACGCTTGCATGAGTTACATCAAAGTAGAAGTATAGATAATTTTTGGGAAGAATCAGTTTTATTCCGTTCGCTGCAGTTGAATGTGAATGGGTTTTCATGAGAAGGTAAAAGCCGGAATTGTGGTAAGTGACTTATGAAAAGCTTGTGGGTTTAAGTTTTTGGATGCCTCGGTGTGACAACAGTTGTTTAGTTAACTCTACTGTCATTGAAGAGTGGGATGCAGTGTACGGAGGATGCCGCTGGTAGAATTAGTCTGTTTAAACGAAGAGGTTGAAAGGCAAACTTAATATTAAGTAGCAGTTTTCGTCTCGAATTGTAGCTGCATGTAACAAACTCTTTCTGTTATCATCAGAGACAATAATGACGTCATGTGAAGGTAGAAAAGGAATGTGGGAGAACAGAAGGAACCGTCTTATAGAACGAGATTTTGAAGAAAAGCCCCATCGTTTAATAAACGTAGTCTGTGATGTGTGTAACTCTCTTTTTGGATTGTTTTCATCACCTGGAGATACACTAATTAGGGTTCCTGTTGGGACATACAAGGAAAAAGAATGAAAATGGAAAGGAGTGGAAAGGAAATAATAATAAACCACTATACAAAGGGATAATTAGAGGGAGGGTTATCGGTAGATGACGAAGAGGAGGCAGTGTGTAGGAGCTGTGTAAATTGTCAAGCAGTTGAAGTGAACCTTTGTCAGGCCAGTGTTAGTGGAAGTTCTCAGAGTCACTTTATTGTAAACCATCTGCATGGTGATCGTATTGACTTGTCAGTGGGACTGTGTCAATTGAAACATTGCGGTTTGCACTATATAGAAGAGTCTGCTTTGAGTTTGACAGCGAGAAAGAAACCGCTATGTCATGAAACTAAAGTCGTTTATAACCCTGTAGATTTGGCATTGTATAATTATAGATATCCGCCTCGTACGGAGTAGGCGTCTGAAGACGTGGTAAAGTCTGGTTTTGAGATCCTTACAATGGGGTTTGCAATCCTGTGTTGTAAAGAGTGAGGCAAAAATAGACCTTACGAGCTGAGGCTCAGACTGTGCTGTCTCGGATCGCGACTAGCCTGCGTATCGCGACAGCGTCATCCGCAGCGTACTGTTTAAAGCGTCAGCATTACGCACTTTGGGAACAGACCACAGATAAATATTACCTTGGGCAATAAATTTACGACTACACACGATATCTTGATTACCGCATCGGAAAAGCGATGCAAGATGTATATACCTACACCTCAGTTAAGGACCTTAGGGCCAGATAATAGGAAGTACTGGGGACATGTTGCAGTACTAGGCACTCGTCAACCTCTTCTTTTGTATTTCATATTCATTCTGATATCACATGCGCAATTTATTATCAAGCGAAGGTATCACGAAGGATAAATCTTCTTAATTGAAAGGATTTTAAGATTTCCAAAGGAGTTCTTCACTCCCTCATAAGTGTTTTCGTTTGTGGCTTTAAACAAAGGGTTTGCTGGCACCTGAAGCAAGATATCAATGAAGGCATTATTGGTACCAATTTTGCCCCTTTGGGCATCCCTTAGAGTGGAAAGGTCCTCTTAAAAACATGTTGGCCGAGCTGTTGAACGTAGCCTTGTACGACATTGTATCTAAGTTCATTACGTGTTAGGTCATCGTAATTAGCGTTTGGCGTTCGAGGAAAGGAAGAACTGCTTTTTTGATTATCAACAAATGGCAACGAGTGGCAAAATTGTGAAAAGCTTTCCATGCTCCTACCATTAAACCATATCTCCTGAGGTCCACGACACTTGAAGTGGGTTGTGACGTCGATGTGGTATATAGATGACTTAAAGTAAGTCTCTATTGGCATGGAAGTACAGCAATGAGAAGATATTGAAAGTAACGAAATCGCTTTCGGTGACAGGATCCACAAGAGACCAGGACAGAAAATGGGTTGCATCTGTTAGACGAGCGTCTAACGACACCTTGACAAAAGACTCCTGTTTGTCGACGAAAAATATACGAAAAGAGGCAATAAGACCGTAATGGAAAATGTGATGGTACAAGAAGGAAATACAGGAGTCGTTATAGACATTTCTTCGGAAATGCACTAAGAAAAAGTTGTGTTTGTTAAACTGACTTTATGTTTGTTAGTGCCCTAGAGTCCCGTAGATACCAATTGGTTAAGATATCTTATGTTTGTATGTATTATGATTGTTTTCAGTGCCCCAAAAACTATTCTTCGAAAGATATCATTTTGTTAAAAACGGTTCTTTCTTCCATATTAGATCATATTATTGATCACTTGTGCTGGTGCGCACAGTATACACATCAAACTCTTGTGTTTGAACAAAATAGATCTCCACAAAATTGCTTCTTACTCGAGATGATATCTGATTACGCTAGCTGGAAGGGAAAGGGGAAAGATTTGTAACAATGTTTCGCTGCACCATAGTGACGTCATCCACCTGTTTCTAGTACAATGATTAATAGATTCAGCGAGAAGGTCTGAAGTTGCCCGTCTTCGCCCGAACACATCGACACGGTTTTTGTTTTTTGTATTATTGTGTTATGTTCCCAAGTGGTGTAATACGTGTGTTCAATACCATACGGCATTGAAATATGATAATAGCCTGCGCGAAATTGCTGAGGTTGTCATTAGAGTCATTATTCTGTATAAAAAAATGACTCATGGAATAAGGAATCGGTAAATAATGCGGAATCTTCCAGTAATGAAGACGAAGCTTTATCCTAGTGTTGTGTATGTAAAAGTAGTATTAAACACAGTAGTGGCATAGTGGTAGAGTGTCAGACTCACACTCAGAGGGTCGTGAGTTCAAACCGACGCCGAGGCTTGCCTGCCTTGCATAAGAAGTAATCATGAATAGATTGTCATCCGGAAAAGAAAAGTGACCCGTTCCTAGCAGTGGCTTCGGCCTTGAT
>JAAAKL020008102.1:1513-16240 GCA_010016065.2 Carybdea cf. marsupialis auct. non (Linnaeus, 1758)
TTCCTTATACTTCTAAGATGATGCTTTTCCTTATACTTCTAAGATGATGCTTTTCCTTATACTTCTAAGATGATGCTTTTCCTTATACTTCTAAGATGATGCTATTCCTTATACTTCTAAGATGATGCTATTCCTTATACTTCTAAGATGATGCTTTTCCTTATACTTCTAAGATGAAATTTTACGATTGGGCACCACAGAATCTCATGGAACTGGTATCATATCATAAAGTATTTTTACGAGTTAGAAGAATATTCGTCTTTGATGCTTGTGGCGGACTTTAATGATGAAGCAGCTTGGTGGTAATTTGTGGATACATTTATATGCAAAGGAGAGAAGCAGTAAATGAATTGATTGACTGAGCTTCAAGATCTTTAAATAAATAATGTTGTAGGTGAATGTAAGAAAAGAAGAAAGAAAAATTAAGAAGGAACAAACAAGGTATATAGGGACAGAATATAGGTGTATATACAGACTAAATTTAAAAATATAGATCAGGAGTAGTTCCTAAAGCAGATAAGTCTAGTAAATAAGGAAATAACGTAGGAAAGAACAATGAGAGAGTACGAGAGAGTAGAAGAGAGTAGAAGCAAGCAAGGAAGCAAGGAAGCAAGGAAGGAAGAGAGAAAGAAGAAAATGGTGGCTCAATTATTTTTACTTTAAGTTACTAACAATTATTTCAAAAAAACGAAAGTAAAGCGTCAAGAGAAACTGTAAATGAATTGATTGACTGAGCTTTAAGATCTCTAAATGAACAATGTTGTAGGTGAATGAAAGAGAAGAATAAGGAAAAATGAAGGAAGAAATAAGGCTTATAGGGGCATAGGTTACTAAGGACTAAATTTAAAAATATAAATCAGGAGTAGTTCCTAAAGCAGATATGTCCAGTTTATAAAAAAGTATAAGATATCTAGGTTGTGGGCTAGAAATGAAGTTTTCATAATCTAGTAAATAAGGAAGTAACGAAGGAAAAAACAATAAAAAAGAGAGTAGAATAGAGCAAGGAAGGAAGAGAGAAAGAAGAAAATGGTGGCACAATTATACTTTTTAAGTAGCTAACGAATTAGGTAAAAAAACCTGAAAGCAAAGCATCAAGGATGTTCTTACGTTAATTTTCTTGGGTCTGGAATGATGCAAGAAACAATAAAAGAGATAGGGTTGTGAGCACTCAAGGAAGCTTTAAGTAGTCTAATAAGTAGATAATGAAGGAAAGAAAAAACAAAGGAAGGAGAAGAGAAAGGAAGGGGAAAAGAAAAGATTGGATTACAGTAGACAAGTACAGTAATAGGTTTTAACTAATGTAGTAGGCCGAATTTTGAAAAAAGGAAGCAAGCACGAGAAATATTTATAAAGTGAGTCTTTCACGAACAAAGAATAAAACATGATGTACATAGTTATGTCTCTAAACTAATAAAGGAGCAGTATGGAAAGAATAAAGAGAGTAACAAGTGAAGGAGGGGTAAAAGGAGGGAGAAAGAAAGGGAGGGGGAGCCAATGGGGGAAATACATGGGCCTTTAAGTATTTACAATATTGGGTCAAAATATGGGGAATATAGAGGCAAGTGCATCATAGGGCCAATTTTATTTGGATAAAAGTAAAGAACAAAATGACATATGTACAAATGTTCTAAGAAAGTATCAAAGTTTTAAATAATGTAGAAATAAGGGGAAAGAATTGGAGGAAGAAACGAAGTTATAGAGAATAAAAAAGTGAAGTGTCGAGGAGAGAAAGGAAAGGAGTAAGGTGGAGAGGTGTAAACGCAAGAAGGAACTAGAGAATAAAGGAAGAAAATAAGGGATGTAGGAAGAAAAGGCTTAATTAAGTGAAGGTCAAAATGATATGCGCTTTCAAATAATCAAAAGTAAATTACAGAAAAGAGACAAAGAATAAGTTTGAAAAGATACCAGAGAAATCGAATACATGACCCATCCATTACCTGCTTGCACTTAAAATTATCACAAGTAAACAAAGAAGTAAGAACTTATAAGTATATGGATTTCAATACTTCAGAAATAAAGTGAAACATTATGTAAGCAGGTTTTGTATTGTCTGCAAATGAGAAAGATTCAAGCAATAACGTTCATTAATAAGAAACATAGGAATGAATAAAAAAAGGAAGAAAGAAAGAGACGATGGGTGGAATAAGGAAGACAAGCATAGGGAGCACGGAAGGGAACATCAAAGAATTGGGACCTAGGAGAACGAGCTATGATGACATCCAAGAGAGACTGAGGAGGCAGCAGAGAAACAAGTCTTGTAAACAATGAAGCATTCGCGAAAATGAGAAAATTTCATCAAGTCAGAGTTGGGTAAAACTATATCAATGTAAAATGAGTATTGTGTGAAAATGATGAGGCTTTGTGTAATTAAGTACACGAAAACGAAATGAAAAATGAGGAGAGAAATAAAGAAAGAAAGAAAGAAAGAAAGAAAGAAAGAAGGAAAGAGAGGAAAATAACTAAGGAATAGGATTTCGATAGAAGGATGGGTTTCCGATGACATCTAAGAAAGAGTGAGGAGGCAGGAGAGAAACAAGACTTTTAAACAATGACTAACTTACGTAACTAAGGACCCTTCATTAAGTAAAGAGTGAGTAGGAGAAACTCCTTTATGTAGTAATGAAGAAGCAATAAGGGAAAGAAAGAACGAAAGAAAGGGAGGAAGAAAGAAGGGAGGAAAGAAAGGAAAGATGAAGGGAAGAAATGAAGGGCAGAGTAAGGGAGATAAAAGGAGGGAATAGGAGGGAAGGTGAACAAGGAAGCTTTGAGTTACTAATTAAAGAAAGAGGAAATAAAGAGATGAAGGAAGGAACAAAAGGGAAAAGTAAGAAGAAAGGAAAGAGGAAGGAATGTGTGAAGAAATGAAAAGAAGTTTCGTCAACACTGTAAATGTGTTAAATGGCAAGATATTTTTGATAAAAATTCTCTTGTATTGTTGGAATAAAGTAGCCAGGTTGTATCGTATTGATCAGTGCCAGATATATATCTTCATTTTGCGACATCAGAAAGTTAATACTTCATTGTCCCAAATCTACATGGTAATATTAACTGCTTAGTGTGCAAGCTTCTACATGATGCAGAGTTTCGTTCGACTCTTTATAATTATTGTAGATATAATGCAATAATTATAAGTGTGAAACCAAGAACGCTAAGTGAAGGATGGGTAGCATTCAATAAACAATTCATAATGATCATTTGTTAGGAAACAGTCACAACGGATTTCTGGAGGACTGCAAGATTTGTTTCATCGACAAGCACAAATACTTGTGCCCACTGAGAGGGAGAAGTGCTGGATGAGATACCTAAGAACACTTATTGCTGATTGCCTCTGCATAGAAGAAAGTGATTAGGTTTATAATATCTTATACCATGTTAATAAGGGCGTATGCTTCCCTTTCTAGAAATAGGGTGTATTGTACTGCATGCCAAGATAAATAAGAAAGACTGTCAAAATGTTCTATGCCATTGATTAACTAGTCGAAATATATATACATGAATAAAACACATTTGAACCAAGTGGCTTAAATGAACGGGAGGTAACAACCCTGCAATTGTGGGCATAGGGATATGATGTATCTACTCTTAAGCTTCTTCTGCTATCTTCTATTACGAGTTCTCATGACGGCTTTTGCTTGGTATGGTTGTGCCCGGCCACCTTAGTCATGCAGAGTGACCCTTGCTGCTTCGAACCCCATATTTTAGGTGGTACCTTGACTGGTACTATCACAGGGCTTCCATTGATAGCAGCTAAGTTAGTTTTTAGCTGAAGGAATCACCCTGTATAAACAATGTAATATAATAATAATACTCTCCCCGACTTCCTGGGTTACTCATGACGACAGTTCTATACCCATTGACTTGTCCTTAGGCCTGGTAAAGTGGGATTCTAAAGGCGGGGCTTATTTGATGGATCGTCATATTTTCAGTGCTCATTTCTTTCAGTATATTCTTAAGTCAAACCCATTATTAGGGAGGCATTCGTTTCATTTAATAATAGAGAAGATGTTTCGACACCTCTTCAGGAGCAAAAGCTAACCTGTTAAGTGTAAATATGTTTATATCTCTCTACATAGTTATCTATTAAGAGGATAGGATCCAAAAGTGAGGGATATGAGCCACACTATTTAGATACTCCCATTAAATAACACACTGATATTTTACCGAGTTTTAAATATAAGTACACGTGTGCGACAAAGAAGCTTGGAGAAGAGTCCCTCACCGTCTACATCCGACCATATAAACAAACAATTTGTTTCTTAACATTACGTCGGCTCTAGCTTATCGTTTCCATCGATTTGAAGACGGATTTCAGAATAACGAGCACGCTTCTATATCATTCACCTGCTAGTGAACCTATATGTATAATCCAGAAGGATCGAAAATATATCTTTTCTGATAGTCTCTTTCCTCTGTCTTTCTCGGATAAGAATCACCTCCTCGTGGCATAGTTTACAAATCAATAAACTATATAATCGCGTTTCCGAACTAAAACATATCAGAATTGGAACAATTTGTTTACGGGGCCGACTCGAAAATGTTATTTCTACACGCAACTTCTCCAATGATATCACAATATAGTAATTTATCATTACTATTCTGTGGCAATATTTTATCAACATAGTCATTGCCAGTAAGTTTTAGATTTTGATTCCCCTGAAATGCTACAGAAGGTTAAAATCTATCTCAGTTAAAAAACTGCAACAACTGCCTAGGTACATTCTCTATATATAGTACTATTTTTCTCGAAATAAACAGGTAATAATATCTGCAAATCTGTATCAATATCTTACCGTTTCTTCGCAAGTTTATAGTGAACTCTGGAATTTTGTACATGTCTGTCGCTCCATCTGCAACGGTTTATTGATTTTGGACTAGATATTCTTTTAACAGCTTTCAACATACAATACATGATAGATGCTCCCTTGAGAGATGCTACGTCTTGTTTTCATTCACACTTGATATCTTCTCTTTTAAATTCAAACCAGGCAAGATTTATTGAACACCAGATTACCAGAGGATTTATCGCCGACATCTAAAACGATAGTAAAATTTCAATTTCAAATTTTACGCACAATCTAGTCTGATCTAAGGTCCATCGATTGAGACGTAGAGACTAGGAGCACGTCAGCTCAGAACCTCTCTTGCCTATAGAACATAAATATGAAATTCCTACCAATTTCTTAAGTTGTAAAGATTGATTTAATAAAATAAATATTGTAGCATATAAGTATTATTTAACCTTGTGATATAGTGCAAGATTAAGATGTTTCATCAGGGACATAGTAATCAGAGGAGAGGGAGAAACGTACCCTCACAGTTTAGCTCAAGTATTATTACGTATAAATTCGATAAACAGATTTGATCGCTTAGTCCATAGCGTACCCCCCTGTCGCTCAGGCGATTACGGGAAAAGCTGACCTAGTTCTTTCCGCTATTACTAAATGATAACGTCCTGCCGCATATTTGCTCATTGTAGCTTAAAATTTTCTCAGCAAGAGCAGAACTAGATAGCATCCTTTACTTTCTTTTATCATAATCAATAGCAATTGTGTACTTTCTGCAAATATCATGTCTACTGCTACCATCTTCTTCTAATAGCCATGTATAGTGATGGCGGTTAGGATCTCTACAGCCATCCAGCACATAAAGTCAATGAAGCTAATCTCTCTGTTAGTGCCATGCCCGATGCGGGCCTTGACGGGCATGACAAGTGTTGCTGTTGGTCGCCGCACTGTCGGGCTAGCTGAAGCTATAGTTGGCTCGGGCGAACTCCAGTCTGTTGTTGGCGAGCTGCTTGATGTCATTGCAACTCCGGAAGTGGCCGAAGTTGTTCAAAAAGGTTCGTCTCTGACCTCCTCTGAGGGCCAACTCCTTAATGGACCCCCTTCTGATAGAATGCCCAAGGAACTTCCATTGTCTGCGTTCGTTTGTTTTGAATGGTTCACGCTCCTGTCCAACTCTTCGTAGTACATCGACGCGTCTATAAAGCAACATTTCTGCGGCTCCGATGTTCTTGCGGATTTCACATGACCACGTCCAAGACTCTGAGCTGTAGAGGAGCGTAGCCAACATAAATGTTTTACGCAGGCGCACTTTGATGTCGATGGAAGCTTGTCTGGATCTTTTGGGTGGCCTGAGGGAACACACGCTTGTTGTCCTTGGGGAATTCCCTTACCTTTGGCCATCAAACTTCGCATAGCACAAGGCAAGAGATGTTTATCCTGTCCATCTCCTGTGACACATTGACCAGCTTTCCTGCTTGATGTAACGTGCAAACATTCCATGTTCCTATTTTAGACACCTTCCTAGATGGGTTGGGTGTTCAATTTTTAGTGTTGGTCACATTCGGTGGGTAGTGCGGGCCATGCGACCCTTGTCCCACGCTACCGTTCGCGGTACCTGGAAGACGGTTACGCTCGCCCTGTGGCGTGAGATGGCGTTCCAGTCTCTCTTGACGCAGTTGATTTCGTTCGTTATGTGTAACTATCATACTGTACTAGGGCCGTTGAATGTCCTGCAGTAGGTGGAATAGGTCCTTTCTGGAGTAGGAGGATTGCAAACCAAGGCTACAGGGCTTCCTCTGCCCTTTGGATTTGTAGTCAGAGGTTTCCTTCTCCTAGGCTAGCTGCTGGCCAAGACTAACGAGCCCATCCTACCCGAAGCTGACAGGTACTATGCCCTGCTCAAGGGTGACCTGGAAGAAATTATGGCAAAGAGCAGCCTCACTAATCTACGTCGAAACTCCACAACCAAATGTAGTTTATGGTTATTCCCAGGACCCAATCAAGCTAACAACACACTTCAAATTTTAACCAAACCAGACTCTAATCTAGTAGCCAACCCCTAAACCAACAACAATCCTACATTCAAATCAATTAGAGGCCAGTTTCTGTCCATTTGGCCATAGTGACACCCATCTTCGTTCTAAACATTATATACAAGAAAAAGGTCCATCGATCTTATACATGTAGGGAAGGTGGGGGGTGGAGATTTCCCCCACCATAGAAACATCTTACGATTTCAAGTAAAAGGTAAGTTCCAAAGTTCCAGACGCTAAATCTTTACAGACATTTGTCGATAAATTTTCAATTTGTTGTATTTACTAATAAAAATATTTGTTAAGTGACTGAACTATGACGTTATTTTCTCATGTGATTAAAAGTTTTTCAAAGGCTAATTTTATTAACATATCTTGCATTCTTCTACAATATTCTCTATCTACGACCATATATTTATCAGAATATATTTCCTCTTGAACCTAAAGAAATTTTAGGCTAAAAATAATCTTAGAGAGATAAGGCTAGAAAAGAAAGATAAAAGAGAAAGTAACATTTGTCAGGATTTGAGGGTTTAACATTTCAGAATATTTTAAGAAATACCAGAGTCTGATTCAATGTCTTGAGGAAATCAGGACTCATCCTACTCAAATGGCTTGTTCTGCAATACCCACTCGTTCTAAACTCAGATGCATATAGTCATGATCGACAATCTCTTAGCTGAACTAGAAAAGGGATATGATTATATTCTTAAAACTTTGGATTTATCTCGGACCTTAAAACAAGCAGTGATAGGATTGAGAAGTATACGTAGAATCTCGTCTCCCCGTATCCCTATGACAGGGAAGATATAATGCAATATCTGATGACTGTAAACCAATTGGCGTGGAATCTTTTTAAGACACTCCGAAATGTCGTGATAGTGAGGCACATATATCTGTGAACATTGGTGTCTGATGTTGCCAGCGTGGCCATTTAGGGTTGGGCATAATCTGAGAAGAGCTGTAGCTCACAATGGGGCAGGGAAAGTAAATACGTCACAAATCAAAAGTTTTGGAAATGTAAGATTTGACTGCAGATTTCTAAAGGCAACCCTGAAAAAAAGCCGCTTCCCAAAATACCAGACTTGTAGTGTATATAGTGTTTACAGTAAAGGCGTTTGAATTTCAAAAATCTCTGTTGATATTCCTTGGTTCCTTACGTTAGGGACCAGCATCAAATAATCAGGTTTTGCTACAGAGATTTAAAACTTTGAAAGTTCATATCTTGGTGTTGGGAAAGGGCAACACCTTCAATTTTGGTAATCGACGTGCTTACTGAAAGGGTAACTTGAAAATTCAGTATTTTTTCCACAATTCAAACATTTTCAAATTCGTGACGCCACACTTTCCCTTCGCATGGGGCAGGGAAAGCTAAGCATGTTGGTACTTGTGAACTTTAAGCATGAGCTTCTACGTCACCTTAATTTCACTGCATGGATCAAAGACTCACTTGCTTTCTAAAGTTGATATATATATTATATATATATATGAGTGATCTGCACTAGCTCAGAAGTAAGAGTCACGATATGACAAGCTTTAGTTGATCTGTTGTCTCCTCTACTGCATGAAATACACTTTTCAGATAATTGTTTTTGAACGTTGATGCCACATAGTTTGATGTTAATCTTGAGTTGTTAACAATGATACACCCTTATTATCACTCGTGTTCAATAGAAGCTGAATTGATTGCGTCACAAACAATAAAAAAGGACTAGTTTGACTGGGCATATAACGTGGGTGTTAAATGCATGTTCAAGGGTCTTAGAAGTTGGGTGTAGGAAAACGAAATCTTACGGTTTAAGTCAAGTACAACAATCAAGTAAATGAGGTTCAGTTTTGAATAATCTCTACAATATATTCCCATATCAATTCCTTACAATTTTTTAGTCGACGTCATATTATTTCTGTTTAGCCCAAGAGTGTATACGTTCTCCATTTAGTGACGGTATATAATTAAATTTTGGTGCAGTCTGAGTCTAGGATGCTTTATCCTTCATTTTATGCCTTTCAAGCCACCCCTTTTGAGCCAGGTGGGAAAATATTATGATAAAAATGATAATAAACACGCTATCAAACTAATCAAAGCGATCACACGAATAATCTAATGATAAATACAAAACTTGTTGTTCTTTTGTCCTGAGTTTTCAATGTTTGTTATCATATCATCATTTTACATTCTTAGCGACTATGATGTACTTCACCTAACCAAAATCAAGGTTGAGGCTACATCACCGTCACTGGAAATGAATAATCACTTTGGTAATTAAACAAGACGCTTGAAATATTGGCGTAAGTTAACTTGAACTGGGTATCGCGAAATCTGTGACCGTTGAGTAACTATACTTACTATGTCCAGTTTCTTAGATAAATTGGATTAAAAAGCTTTAAGTAGACACTTTGGGGTATATGAGGTAGTTAGTTAGTGATATTACCCTTAATTAGTCTATCTATTGCATGTTCTGACGCTGTTGAGGTAGCATGGATGGGACCATCGGTTCACAACAAGCTACGGAAGCCTCACTTGCAGCTCCTATTAGTCGGTTGTGCACGGCGGCGGCCACAACTCCGTATCTCCACTCGCCAATGGTGAGAACCAAGCGAGGGGCAATGATTGGATTGCTGACCGCTGTGGCAGTGGGGACGTCTGCCTCAAAGTGCAGGAAGTCTGGAACGGCAAAGAAGGCGGAGGAACCATAACTAAGGTCAATGGGTTCCAAGACGGAACCAGCAACACCTGGCAAAGGTTGACCGGACTCTCAGCTCTTTAGCAACTCGTACTGGAGAAGGTCACTCTGAAGTCTAACCTACGAAGTGTCGGGATAGACTATTCATTCGTTTCGTACTTGGATAACAGAGCAGACCTTTTCAGGATTACCGTTGCTCTCCCCAATCAGGGGAAGGGGGGGAGAAAAGGAGCCCTAAACATTGCATATACCACCTGACCCTACTGGGCAGTCGTGGCCAGTTGGGCACCCAACCATGCGGTAGGAAAAGAGAAAAGAATTTGGACTGATATTTGGAATATGTGGACACTATTGGACAAGGAAGACAGGGAAAAGAGGAGAACATAGATTATTGTATACTGTATCGACATAGCAGCTCTGAGTGAGACATGGTTCTCGGGGGAATCCAGGTTAGAAGAAATTTGTGCGGGTTCGCATTTTTCTGGAAAGGAAAACCAGATTGTGTTCCTCATATCTCAGGTGTGGGCTTTGCCATCCTTTTATCATTGGTGCATGACTTAGAATCCCTACTAAAAGGTATCTGAGACAGGATCATAGTCTTGAGGCTTAAACTAAGCCAGCAGACCCACGCAACCATAATCAATGTTTACGTACCCACGATGACAGTTAAGGGCGCCTTCTA
The DNA here is from genome assembly GCA_010016065.2 of Carybdea cf. marsupialis auct. non (Linnaeus, 1758). Taxonomy (NCBI): domain Eukaryota; kingdom Metazoa; phylum Cnidaria; class Cubozoa; order Carybdeida; family Carybdeidae; genus Carybdea; species Carybdea cf. marsupialis auct. non (Linnaeus, 1758). Next base: position 11,697 of record JAAAKL020008102.1, read on the forward strand.
TGATGATCTTTACAGAGCAGTTCTGGCCGCGTACAAGAAAGACAAGTTGATTCCGCTGAGCGACATCATCTTGCGTGTCGGAGAGAACCAACACGCTCGGAGGACACAATCTGGAAAAATGCAACTCAAATTGCCGCCTCTTACAATCCAAGTGCGCAACCCATGGTCTCTTCATCACGAGCTCAGTCTTTCAACAATCCGACAAATACAAGACAACTGGATGCACCTGAGATCAAAGCACTGACACCTGCTTGGTAAGGTCACAGTACGCCAGCAGGATAGAGGTGATGTGAACATCTCTAGCACCATGAGAGATATCGAATGGCTTTCAGACCACCTGTTAGTCAGCTACAGTCAGTCGGAGTTACAAGTGGCAACACCGTGGAGCAGGCAACGCAAACCCCAGGCAAAAATGTTCAAAGCTAGCACAAACTTTGGTATGACCGACGGCCGATTTTAGTGGTAAGAAGCCACATGAAGCAAGTTAACGCTTTTGCTAATGTGTGGATGAGAAAAGGAGGTAGATGGCACGGAGATCCAAAGGAGCACTACCAGACAATCATATAAAAGTCTCGAGATCGACATTGATTAGTGGCATATTACAGCCAGCGAACGATGACCTCAGTAACAGGCTACAGTGCTGCATCAACACAGTCAACACCCTTGCAAGGAACCCAGACATTGCGGAGCTGTGGAGCGAATTTCGTCGTTCAACATTCAGTGCAGCTCCCGAGGTTCAAGGAAACATCAGGACTGGTTTGATAAAAACGACACAGAAATCTAGCAACTGCTGAATCACATGCACAATGCACATCGCAAATACAGTGCAAACAAACAAACAAACAAATGTCATTAACAAATAATGCTTATCAAACATGAAAAAGGGCTGTTTAGAGGCACTTAAGAGGTATGAGGAGCAAGTGTTGAGAGTAGAGAGCTGCTTAGATTCAAGAGGCTGCCGATGAGGACAACACCAAAGCTCTCTTCAATGGTCTGAAAGCAGTGTATGAACCACGAGCAAACGGATCCACACCGATCCTGTGAGCTGATAACATCACACTACTAATCGACAAAGATGACATATATTTACTAGGTAGGCGGACCACTTTAATTCGCTACTGAAAGGATAGTCTAGTATCTCCGACGGTGTGTTCCAAAGCTTACCAAAACTACCTACGCTGGATCATCTTGACATTGCACTTAATTATACAGAAGTCGCTAAAGTCTTCGCGTTTATCTAAAACATCTGCGCTTGGCGTTAGCGTTTCTGAAGTATATAACACATTTGTCGTCGCCAACAGATTCGTCATGTACTGTCAAAGATCCGCATCTCCTGACGCTGGACTCATGCCAGTCTGTCTCCTTTACTGACACAAAGCGCTCCAGAGTACTGAATTAAAGACGTCATGAAATTTTTCGGTCGAGGTGACCAATTTCTTTAAAAGTCGTAGTGGTCGCGTCCAAGACTGTTTACAACTACGTTAACAACCTGTTGAAGATCCAAAATGTCTCGAAGAAACACAATTGATTTTCTTCAGTTCATGAGCTTATCAAATCGGTTCAATTAACAATGTTTAGATCGAAGTGTTGCAAACTTTTATAGAGCGTTCAAGATATCACTCTTAAATTTCACTAACTATTTTCATGAACAAAAAGAACTTTAGTGAGAATAGACTATTGCCGAACTTGTGATAAATTATGACATCACTTGAGCATCATCTTGGTGATGAGACTATTATGGTTTCTTCTACGACAATGGAGCTCTTAACATTGAATTGAAGGTAACGGTTGTAGCGTCTCACACCCTTAAGATCCAACATCAAGTAGTATTGTTTTGTTAGAGAGATTTAAAACATTGAAACCTGACATTTCGAGGTTGGAGGAGCGTATCAATCTCAGTTATGGCTACTGACGTTCTCCCTAATAGGGTAGCAATAAATTGAGGGGTTTTTCTATCATTCAGACTACAATTACTTCGCATTATGTCTTGGGATCAAACTGTGGCAATCAGGATTGAAAATGAAACCAGCTCCTACATAAACGTCGAAAGAGGAGTAAGACAAGGGTGCATTCTCTCACCAGATCTTTTAAGTCTCTAAAGCGAGTTCATTCTTCGAGCAATTCAGGAAGAGCAAGTTCTAAAGTGGGAGGGAAGTACATCAACCAACTCAGGCATACGGACGACACTTTCGATTGTAAGCTCTACCCAAGAATTGCAAAATTTTTACTTGAAATTGTAAATGAGAAATCAAGCAATTTGGCACTGCATATAAATGCAAGGAAACAGTGTGCATGGCGATCTCAAAAAAGTTAAGCCCGCCACGGTGTAGCCTTAGCCTCGACAATACGGAGATAAAACAAGTTGAGCCGCTTTCCTATCTGGGCAGTATTCTCTCCTCTAGCGGTAGAAGTCACAAATGATAGAAATTGGCGAATTGCCTTGACTAAGAGTGCATGCTCAAACATGCGACATCTGCTCACAAACCGTAAGATATCAATATTAGCAAAAATAAGAATGTTTAACTGCTTTATAATTCCTGTTTTAAGATATGGCTTAGAAAGCTGGACCATATCAAAAGCGATTGGAAGACGGATACAATCAGAAATGATGTGGTGAACTCTTGAACGAGAAAAGTGTGCAATGAAGAAGTGCTTGCCAAGTTTGGAACAAACTGATCTCTACTTGATCAAGTCCTGGTACAATAATGACAATTCGTTGCATACTTTGCAAAGACGATCTGGAGAGCAGCATATTAACTGGAAAAATGTAGGGCAACAAAAGCAGGGGACCTCAACGGCAGATTCTCTTCAAGAACCTAGCCCAGCAGCTCGGCAAGAGTATCGGAGCAGTGATTCATGGGGCAAGGGATCGTCAGAAGTGGAACACCATGATTGCCAACGTCTGCTAATGGATAAGGCACAAGGAGAAGAAGAAGAATTCGGACCCTGTCAAAGTCGTGACGTCACTCTTTCCCCTTCGTCATACGGAAGGAGAATAGAGGCTGCCTTGTTCACGAAAACGAGGTTTACAGATCATTGATGTTTACAGAACTTGTAATGGCGGCGACCGCAGAGACACAGAGTACCCCTAGCTTGGATCAAAATATTGAGTATTTTGGCTGTTGATGTTGCTATGGATCTGCAAAATTTCATAAGCCAGACATTCAGCGAATATTTTATCAATTACCTCGAAATTTCCAGGGAGTTGTAACAAGACCCTTGACGCCAATCTTTGTTATCACGACACTTTATCAGGATTTATAATCAGATTCAAATTTGGTAAACTAGCTCAAACAAAAACCTAGGTGAGTAAATTTACATAGTAATTGTTCTTGTGGTTATGTATTTGGAGAAGTTTAATATTTTCTTGCGGTACTGTAGGAGTTATTGGCAGATAGTTTTCTTGATAAATGAAGGTAGTTTGCGGCAGCCCAAGATTTGATAAAGGATTAAGAGCTTCGCGAGTTGAGTCTATCAGTCGCATTGATTTATTGATTTAAGCCAATTAACTATAAAAGTTTGATAAGCAAATGACGTGCTGTCACAAAAATATAGTCAGTTAGTTGATGATGTTTGTTACTAATGAGTTTGGTGCTGTTTCACACGAAATAGACATCGTAAAAGTGGTGCACTATACACTGAGACAAAATTTTTTTGCCCTTAAGCACTATGTGAGAGAATGTCAAATTGTGATAATCTACTACAGTTTACTGATAGGCTGGCAGCATCGGGGCCTGGGCCAGTCAGCAGGTCTAGTAGTTAATCACACAGCTCAACACATTTTTCTGAAAATGATGTTTTTCTGAAATTTGTTCTTGTAATACATTTGTCTCTTAATTCCACAAATGACTCCATTTTTTAGCGCCAACACTTGTCTCATAAGTAAAGTAGAAACAAGTAAACCCATATTGATTCAATTAAAACAAAAATAGTTAAATGTTTGTATTTGACTTGAAGGAAATGATCCGGTCATACAAGATCATAAAGTCCAAAACCATAAACATTAGATTTTTCTTCAACTACTGATACTTATGAAATTGAAATACACTGAGCCTGAAATATTTAATGCAGGAACAGGGTTTGGTTTTGTGTACATTCCAGGTATTTTTGATGAGATTAAACTCCACAAGTAGATGCCCATCATAACATCATTCCACCCCATTAATATCACTTGTCAATAATTGGAATGTCATAATATAACAGTACACCATGTTCTTCACTGAGGTCACTTAATTTCTTTAAAGAAGGCAAGCTGTAACTGCAACAGTGTAACATCTTGCAACCAAGTTCTAAAACTAAGTTCTCAATGTGTCAGTTATTGTTATACTCTGTCCAGTCTTTATAGCCCTTACTGGCCAAAATTGCCAGACTCAATGCATTTTCAACACTTTTCCCTTCAATTCCTTAGATATAAATATCTATCCAATTTGTGGTACAATGAAAATGACACATATAACAACAAAACTTTTATTCCACTGCCTTATATTCTTTTTTTCTATTTTTATTGAAACATCATATCTTGAGATAAAATATTGTGCCTTTCA
>JAAAKL020008103.1:0-16239 GCA_010016065.2 Carybdea cf. marsupialis auct. non (Linnaeus, 1758)
ACGTATGTTGAAAAAATGAAGATATTAGACTATTTTATGATTGCACATGGTAAAGAATGTGATTAAAGATGAACTGTCAAGTCTCTTGAAGTAAAATGTCAACAAAATTATGAAATATGAGATAGCAACTAGTTATTCATTCCACCTGTATTGCTCTTGAAATATACCTAAATTCTACAGATAATGAAAATATGGGGTATACCCATGAACAGAAAGTCTTTCAAGTACTATTTAAAGAGTAAAGTGAGTTTTTTAGTCTGTAGTCATGTTCTGGATGCCAAGCACCAAATTGGCAAGTTTGGCTCTTTTCACTTTATGTGGATAAAAGGTATTGGTTCATTTTTGTTGTTACAGAGGGGATAACTAACTCAACATATTTACTGTCTTTTGGTAAATGACCCAAATCTACAGTCTTATTTGTATTTTTGGGAAATGTTCTAAGGCATCCACATCAAAGCTCAGGACAGCATGAGCAACGTTTTGTTTACAATATAATGCTGACTGAAGAGTTCTTCTTTCCTGGTACGATGAAAGTTTTGGAGACATGAAATCCTAGTGGAAATGTTTGAAGATGAGATATGAAAGATATGAAGCAACTGTAAGGATTCTCTTGAGAAGTATGAAATAATATTTAAGGTGCCTGTTAGGTTTAGGGATAGCCATTTTATTATGTTATTCATTGCATCATTTATGAAAAACCTCAAACTGAATTACTCCAAGTGACCATTGGATTCAGCTGCTACTATATATTTTGCTTGCACTTGCCAATATAAATTCGATTTTGTGGCTTAAAGAATGTGCATCTCTAACTGAAAGAAGGGTAAAAAAAGTAGCAATAGGGTTGATTGTTACCACAGAACCAGATTTTTGATATTGAGGAGATTTGTCATGCTCTCTTGACAGCATCAAGCATAATTTTTTGGTACCACTGATTCAAACTTATCCCATAACTGTAACTTGAGCACTGCAATTGCTAGATTTTCCTATCAAATATCTATCAAAATCACCACATATCTTTGTAAAAGGTTTCGCTCAAGCTATTTCTAAAGATATACATGTACTCTTAATTTTCATTAAGTGAACAAACTATCAATAGTAGAACTTATTTTGTAACACCCTTGTGTTTTTTGAAGACAATGAAATAAATTGTCTAGACTTTCATTAGGATTTTTCTTTACATTATAACTGCTGAAATTCAACAAATTAAGTATAATAGCAATGAAAAGATACAGGTCCCTAACACATTGATGATAATTGATGGTGTGCTAGATATTGTTGTAGGGACAATAAAACACTATCTAGAGATAAAACGGGAAGATTTAAGTTTCAAGAAAAGGTACAAATTCATCTGTTTTAATATTTCAGGTGAAATATTTTATGTCTTATAGTACTGATTGGTTTGGATGGGGATATTTAACGTAACAGGTTGCATAATGAGTCTGTTTTGGAATTTTTTTAATGAGTTCTTGTTTAACTTGTTGTTTTCACTGGAATTCCCACAGCATGATTCAACGTGAAATTACTGATTATGGCACAATACATAATAGGACTATTTATAAATGCAAATAAATGTATGACATATCTATCTGGCAGTACAGGCAGTGACATAACTTGCGGTCCTGTTTGTCCTGTTGGACAGGAACAAAAATTTTCCAAAAGAAAAATTGATTAAAAACTTCCAGTGCAGGTTTTGTCTATTTTTTACTGGGTTTTACCACTTTTGCTAGTTGCCCTCTTTTAAATCTGCAGTAAATATCTTTCAAAATCATGTTTTGGTGGCCGAAGGGGGGGATTTGGTTCATTGTGGGATGGAAGAATGTGGCTATGTTGCCCACCATGTTGTTTTTGCTTGTTCTTTTGTTCTTGGAAAGAGAGTACTTTTGAACGTTTGTACTGTTTTACTTATTTGTCAACAACTATTTTTACCTAACTATGGCACTGAGTACCGGGAGAGGTAGAGCGAAGAAGATCTGATATGATTTCACCAGAGAGGATCTTCACACCTTTCATCTAGCCATTGATCTGGCAGAAGACAGTGATGAATAGAGATGGTGCCTTTGCTCTTCCATGTTATAGGTCCAACCCCTGAACCAGGAAAACAACAATGCATAGTGCATGATGATGATGAAACATATATGCATATGATATTAACTAGATCCCCGTAGCTTTTTGTTAATCTCACAGTGACTAGGTATAAAGCCTAAATCATTGCTGCTCTATATTTTCAGGATATCAAGGACAACGACTATTTTCTCAAGCATGTTTTGGTATATGAAGCATTATTTGGAAAAGGGGTTGGCATTAATAGTAAAAGATGGAGAAATTGGATAAAAGAACATAGGGATTGCTTTCAGGAGTGCTTGGCTGAAATGAGGGAATCCAAAACTGGAGACTTGCTTAAGCAAGTATGCACCAGTAAGTGAAAATTTTTTCATCCTATTCTTTCTTTCCCAAAAATAAATGAAAATTACTAAACTGTTCTGTTACTTTCACTCAGATTTTGTCTCTTGTTACTGGAAGTTAATTTATCAGTTCTAGCCTCCTATTTTACTTCAGGTTTCAGATCATATTCAAAATTCACAGGGTTTTGGCATTCCAATGTTTCCTCAGGAGTATTTTTTGACTTGGGGATGCAAACATACAAGTCTGAAGTCAGACCATGGAAGAAGCCCAGTGGATTTATTTATCACCTCGGTTTATGATGGAAGTACTTGTTTAATCTCAATATTTTTTGTATGTAAATGAGCAATTTTAACATCTGTCACACCAAGGATGAAGCAATCTTAGCAAGCCATTTCTGCGTGTTTTCAGTATGTATAACCAAAATTATGTTATAACGTATCTACAATATATTTGTTAAGGAATACTTGTTTAAGATGTATATATGTATATATATAGAGAGAGTTTAACAGTATTAAAGAAGAAAGGGTTTGAAATGATGTTTTATAAAGACGCCTGACAGATGTACACAGATGTTTCCATCAGGATTGTATCTATAACCTATACACTCATGGATGTGCTGAACTTATCCAGCCTGGCACTCCAGGATAATAACATACTCTGCTTCTCTAGTTGCCACATCAGCTCCTAACCAGGGCACGTGTGTGAGCCATGCAAAGTATTCAAAGAAAAGCTAGTTACCACTACTGCTGATGAAGCTTCAAGTGCCATGGAAGCTGGCTGGTGCACACTAAGCAACTGCCGATGTCAACAGCCAAGGAGAAGTGTATGCACAACTAGTACTTCAGTGGCCTAATAGTGTAATATGTTCATTTGCGCATGTTTACAAACAGTGATTTAAAGGAATCATTCTTTAACAGTTGCTCCTGCAGAAATAGCCGCTACCCCAAGTTTTTACTAAGCATTGTCATCGTCAAGGTGCTTGGCAAGGTGCAGAATAACGAGGCTTCAGAGCTGTAACATGCCTTCATGGAGATACTGAAAGCAACTGAGAAAGAGTGTGTTCAGTTGGCAAGGAACCGGATGGGATCTACATATCTGTGAGATATTGTGAGAATTACCTGCACTGTGAATTATTGGCAACCACTCAAGTGAATGGGAACTCTCTATTATAAATTATGCCCAGCTTCTGCTTCGTGGTTGACTGTGCTAGTGGGGCTTTCAGCGTACCATCAGGGCCAGATATTGTGCAGTATGGGGCTTCACACCATGTGTGGTGGCTTCTTACTTTGGTACTTTAGCAGGATCATTTAAAGACTAACTTTGTAGCAGAGATACATCTTGCCTGGGAACAAGGGCAAAATTGCAAGGGAGACCCAGAGTATTTACAAAAATTCCCTTTCATGCAAACAAGAGCAAAGGCTAAAACTTTATTTATGAATTAATTAGTGAGTGTTTTATTGACTGTAAATGCCTTACTACCTTGTTGATTGTGCTGTGGACGCCAGAGAAATTCCTCTGGTAAAAGCATTTTACGTTGCAGGTACAGGTGAGCCAAGGAAGATGAAGCTGTCCTTTTTAACATTTTCTTCAACTCTTGTGACACTGAGGTTTAATTCAGGCGTTAAGACTGTACATTTGCTTGCATTTATCCTCAATCCCTATTTTGCACATGCGTTTTCAAGCTCCCTATTAGATAGTTGCAGCTTATCAAAGAATGCTGAGATGAAAGTAGTGTTGTGCGCATATTTTATATCAGTTAAGATGTCCTTCTTAACGTGGAAATCTTTCAAGTTGGTGAGTTCATCCGTAATAAACTCTAGGGAGATATTTAACAGAACTGTTGAGAGGTTAGAACCTTGTCTCACACCTACTGAAATTGTGAACCATTTCGTAAGGCTGCCATTGATCATGACCGCACATTTCGTTTTAACATCATACATAATCAGATTAATGGTTCTAGCTGTTACTTCTATGACTCTTAACATTTTCCACAGAGCTTCTACACAAAACGTCCCAAATGCTGATTTGAAGTCGATGAAGTGAAAGTGTAGAGGGATCCTTCTTTCTCAACCTCAACCTAGGCGAAATCCATACTAACATTCCCGAAGCATACTTTCGATCTTGTCTTTCATCCTCTCCATGAAAACTGTAAAGAAGCGTTTTCCTGATATTAAGAGAAGTGATATATGACCAATTTATCTCCTTTTTCGTGTATATGTTAAATTATCATACGTGAGAAATCGTTTGGTTTGGTTTACTTTGGAATGGCACAACGTTCGCTGCGTCTGGAGAAAACATAAATAGAATACCAGAAATCGTTCTCATTGGAAACTCGTGATGGTAACACTAGAAGTTGAAAGTGACTTTTGGGGTCCCGATTCACTCGTTCAGCTAACATTTCCCCTGGGAAAGTTTAAACTACTTTTGGAATGCAGGATTTTCGATTTACTACAACATTGTTTGAGTTCTCTACTAGTGAACTGGCTACCATTATTACTTTAACACCTTTCCGGAATGTAACATAGCATATAGAGGATTCCGTACGTTTCTCTACAATAAGAATTAGTCATGACCTCACGAGATGGCCACACCTCCACGAAGCAAGTTGCACTATTTATTAAGACTAAAAATATCTGTTATCTACAGGAGCTTCCATAAATGGCCCTCTCGAATCAATACTTTTCAAATGGGAGATCGCTTGCCCTATCAACTTTCTCACGCAATCCTATTCTGAATGGTACCTTGCTTTCATCTTATGGTGGATTTTGTGCCTACTATACTTTGGTGACCCTCATGCATAACGTACAGTATTTTCCATCACATGATTTGGGAAACAGCAACAGTTTACGGAGTACGTTCCGCTGGTTATGTCGAACTCAAGCCTTATTCTACGGAGAACGTTGCCTTTCAGATAACTCAGAAAGACATCACTCTTTTCCCTGTTACTAGTTATCTTTTCAACTAAAAGAAAATCGTCGAACGCATTCAAGTATCTCTTTATATTGCTTTCACCATCGTAACCTTGTGGCTTGTTGATGATGGGCTTTAGGGAGCCTCTGCTAGTTTCCGGCGTTTTCAAATAATGAAAAACTCATCTGGCCCACTGTGCAGCATGCGGGCATATAGATTCAAGTGTGAGAAACTAGACCACAATAGTCTTCTGTGATCAGTTCTTTTGGAAAACCATTCTCGATCACAACCTGGGACAAAGAACCTTCCTAGTTTTAAAGCTTTAAAATAACTCCATACATAACGGAGGTGGCCTGTGCTCTAATATTCGTGTAGTCGCTACACATTCGTATTCTCAGTTGGCCATTTCATTTTAACAAGGAGTGGAAATAACTGCACATTTCTAATAGTTCAGATGTGTTAAGGTATTAAAGAATCTGAACTGCTTGCAAAGAGCATTCCCAGATTTTGTAATGATGTTTTTCACGTTTTGTTTTGGTCATTTATGAGCCTTCATATGATATGAGCCTTACTGTTATTAATAAGTATAATTTTTCATTCCGTACAGTTCTACCAAGGTATGTGCGTGTTAATACAATCAAGCGCTCAACTAAAGATGTTATCAAGGATCTTGTTAGATGTGGTTTTGAATACACGGATGAGACTAAGGTATTTGTAATGAGAAAATCCATCTGTTTTACATAAATGTTGGGCATATTAATGTAAAGAGGTAAATGACGCTCATCAAGATACTTGTCATTTAAGGGCTCACGGGAGGTTATAAAGTTATAGTGCAATTTGTTAAGGCCACTTATTTGATTAGATCTCCTGCAAATTTTAGGATGAGGATCACTACCCAAGTGGCCACTCCTTATGCAATTCCTGGAATCTTCCTTGAGTTTGATTTTCCCTACTGGAAACTGTGAAAATTGCTGCTAAACAAAACATTCTCTTGGGGTACTGTGATTCTAGAAACCCTTCGTAGGAATTTCTTGCATTTGAAGGTGGATTTGTCTCATGTACCTTGTTGCCATTAAGCACAATCAGAGAATGACTTTTGACTTATTCTTGAAAAGGGGTAAACACGTGACAGGACTTTTGGACTTTTGAAACTAATTTTTTAAGGGACCCCTCCTTGCACCCCGAGTGTCCTTCCTAAAAGCACTTGAAAGGTCTCCTTTTAAATGTACTGCCCACCATGCTGATAGAAATTTATGTTCAATAATAATTCACTGTCTGTGGTTTGTCAGGTTTTATAATATCTGTCCAGTCAGTAATCCATAAACAACATATTATTTTTGGTTTAATTCATTGTATCACATATATCGATTAGATTCTATTTGTTCGATAAGTAATAAATAACTTTCCATTTTGTTGTCTTGAATCGGAAAATGGTAGCAATTTTTAAAAGAATTCTAGCATGAATGTAACATGGGTCGTTTAATGTTTATTATGATCAATGGAATTCGCGGTATCATTACTCCGGTAATAAAGTGGAGAACATTATTTTGGAACTTAAGCAAATCTTCTTTCTGCCCGAAATGTGTTGTTCTTGCTCTTTGTTGTTTTCCCTCGGTTAAACCCAACGTGACTAAGCTGTTGATGTCTACGCATTAATACCCCCTCCCCTCCTTCAGACAACGTGGTTTTCCTTCAGGAAAATTTGTTCAGGGGTGCCTTTGTCAAGGACTAAATTTCCTAAGTGCCTTTTTCCAGTGCCCCACTCCCAGTGCCTTTTTACACTTTCTTTTTTATGCCTTTCCGCAATATTCTTTTTGTACCTACCATGATAATTTTTAAGAATTCTTCTTTTCTTCCCAGTGTACAAGCTTTTTTGAAGATCTACATCAGCTAGACACTCTACAATAGTTATATCCATTTTTCCTGATCGTGCATGTAACATTGATATTTTGTGTCGTGCCATAATGTTACTTCAAATGTTGCATTTCAAAGTGTTTTATTTGGTATGCAGATATCAGAGAAATCATTCAGAAGGGATGATATTGTAGAAGACTTACTTGTCTTCCAATCCGGGACAGATCTACAAGATAATGAACTGTATACGAATGGTAATCTCATCATCCAAGATAAGGTACAGCATCATACATTAGTGTAGTTAAGAAGATAATTGTAACGAATTGTTTTAATTATATTATTTGCCAAAAGTATCAGTAAAAGTATCAAATGAATGGTATTGATCTTATCCGATTTTACCGGAAATCGTTTTGGCAAAGTTTTCGTGGTGAAGCAATTTACAAACTGTAAATCAATTGTGATACAATTGAGAAATAGAGGAATGCTAAAACATTGTTCCAATGCCCAAGGTCTTACAATACTACTTTTGTAGGCGCAAGCGTGCAAGTTTTTCTTGTGAAGTCATATCTACTTATGTGTATTTGCATACTTGGAGCCATACCACATGATGTGTTGATGTCGTAGAACTGTATCTGGTAGAGGGTACCCGGGTTATGTCTCCTAAATGTTCCAAGCAAGTATTTTTAAATACTTAATATTCGCCATTTTGGAAACGAAGGTAAGATGGAGGTAGTAATATTGCTTTTTACTTCACCTTTTATTGCAAGAGATACATGGATATCAGTATAATAGATGGCTGTACAACCAATCATTTGCCCCACTGATATGCTCCCCGTCCCCTCTTCAATTTTGAACTTGCTGTTTAGAAACAAAACAAGGCCTTAATGAGGTGGATGATTATGATTGAAATCGTTACTAAAACCTATATTAGTGATTAGTTTTAGTATACTGTTGATCTAGAAAGTACAGAAATTATGGGAATGAAGTTTGACAAATACCTGCCACGTCATTCCTAAAACATTTCGCCAGATACTGACCACATTCGTCAATCTTGTAAGAGAATGAGTTAATATCCTCTGTTACCTGGCCTCATTGGCACCCTGTAAGTGATTGGTAATGTAAAAGTAAGCAGCGCACGTACTAATGACACCTCCACTAGCTTTGCCACTTTAACTTACAGCTCTAACTAACTCAGACGATCAGACTAAAAAAAAGTCATGCCGAGCTTTATGCATAATGTCTGACCATTGGACACAAAAACGAAATGTAGTCTTCTTTAGATTCAATAAGAAAAATCACGGATGACATTTTATTGTGCTAGTCTTTCTTGCAAAATAGCAAGTTCTTCTTCGTTTTATGGACCCCTGACATCCTGCCATAGCATCTTTAAATTGTTTGCCAATATTAAGCAGATTGATTTTCCTTTTAGGCAAGTTGCTTACCTGCAATAATATTAGATCCTGAACCAGGTAGTGTAGTGATCGATGCATGTGCAGCACCTGGAAATAAGACGTCCCATTTGGCCAGTATTATGGCGGATAGAGGGTATGTTATATTATGATTCTATTCATTTTCATTGATAACATATGTCGGTGCTGTGGAACCAAACTCAAAAGCATTGTGACGTTACTGTATTTTCAAGTCCCGCTACTAAGAATATGATTTAAGACTTGCAGAGGTAGACATCGAAGTGAGATAGTTGTCGGTCCTTCCCAGTCTGTGTTATCATTTGTTCTGATAGCGTGAATGTGCTTTAAAGTCATGAATTCTCCTTACCGAAATCACGCAAAGGAAATGAGATGAAAAAAATGGTTCGTTTCACAGTAAAGCAACAAAGTCTATTCCAAGATTTAATTGTTTTGCTTTGTAAAACATAGCAAATGTATTGAAGTGCTGTTTATTAAGGATTTTCTTGCCTGAAATATGTTTGCTAAGACTTGACTCAGCCACTTGTCTTATCAATTCGTTAGGAGAGAACCCGTGATATGACGTTTTGTTACTAGTTCAAAGTCAAATTGGTTAAATTAGCCATTGGAGATGAAGCTTCATAACCAACAGCAAGCTGCCCAATAAGATTTTAGCCAGGAGAAGGTTTCTTGACCGAACGTATTAGAAAGGCTTAAAGAATGACTGTAAGCTAACTCATATCGGGAAGATTTTAATTTTTTATAATGTTTTCCGTTACTCGTTATCAACATGATCGATAGAAATTAAAATCACCCCTTTTTAAACAGAAATAATTTTGACACTGCTTGGGTTAGATAAAATTCAAAAGTAGCTCATACATGTAAGGCACCTTTCACTGACACTTTTCCTTTTCACTAAAACATTTTCGAAGGCACTGCCACCGGGGAGGCCGGGGAAGGGCAATCAAAACAAAACGTCTGATGGCATTTTTTTAGCTTTTGTTCAATTTTGAAATGAAATATGAGGGAAAAATACCATTTTCACAAACATTCTTTCTGGTGTATTCTATGGCGTAAAAAGGAAAGCAACCCGTTGAAGCTTCTCGGTAGATCGCGTTTCTTGTTCCTTATTATTAGGATAAATAATAATTTCTAGTCGAAAAGTTTGTTGATGGTACGGAATATTAAAACTGCACGAGATAGAGAATTCACTTAGTACTTAAAAACTTGTCTTGTCTCATACTCGTCAGAGTACAAAATCGTCAGAATATGAAATCGAAAAGAGAATCAATGAAACTTACACCCAACTGTGTTTTCGTAATAGCCAATCAGAACTTTCACTGCCAAATTGGGATTGTTTTGACCTATAATTTCTAGTCGCCAAATTAATCAAAAAGTAATTTTTGAAACAGACAACAAATCTATAGGTTGGGGTAGATCTCAGTTGCTTGTTTTTATGGTCTGTGCGTTACCATAGAGTTCAACGCTGCAAAGTTTTGAATAGTTTTGTTTATGAAAAGGTATTTATTTATTTTTTATTTCAATTCATTTACTATAGGAAAATATATGCTATAGACAGAGATGCAATACGAATGGAAACGATGGGGAAAATGCTGACAAAAGCAGGTGTGACGTGTGCGCGCTATTTAAATAAGGATTTTTTAAAGGTATTGTGCATTTTTCTTGGCTTCTATGTTTCTAAAATTCATCTTGTAGTGACATCTAGTGGTGTGCAATACTTGGCTCGAGGTGGTTGAGGAGGCAATGTTCTGTAAACGTTTCAGAGATTGATAAATACCCGTTAAAAGTCCATCCTGGTAGATATTAGAATCATCTTGATAATTTACCGAGAAAAGAATTAGTAAATGAAAATGGTAGAGAAATGCTAATGTATCTACTTACTTAAAGAGAAATCTATCGGACGAGATTGCTGTTTTGCATCCCAAGGACACCTGTAAACAAATATCAAATATCAGATGGAATAGTCGCAGGGCTTAATTACGGAAGTATTCTCTTTCCCTGAATGGTGTCAAAAAGCTTCTTCGGTAAAACAATGGGGGTATAATCGAACTCATGAAGAAGCTCGCCTTTGAGGAGATTCTTGTGTAAGCACTGATGAAAAATGGGCTTGCTATGGATGGTGTGTCTAAACAGATCATGTTGAGCGTTTTGTATAAGAGTCGGTTTGTGCTTATGTGTAAGAGAAGCTGCAGCATGGGTGGTTGAGGTGTAGCATCTAACAGGTGGTTGGTTTGATTTCATAAAATTGTGGTGTCTGACCAAACCAGTGGATCACGTACCAGCATTTGACAGCGTCGAACATCTTCCTTGTTTAATTGTCTTTCCGTTTTTTAGCAATCCTTGGAGCCCTTGGGGGCCACAGGATAACTCATTTGCCCTCTATTCTACGAGTTTAGGGTACTATTTCAGATTACACGGTCAGGTTTGGAGGTGCATGCAATCCTTAGGTGCTTTATGTTTAGATTTAACTCCCTTGTAGTCATTATCTTAGCGTCTCTCAAATAGGAATACACTGCAGGAAATGTATCGTGAAGAAATCTTATCTGTATAACAACAAATTCAGAGTTTTAATATATTGACTTGTCGAGCTCCTAGCTAGATCGAATAACTATCTGTCGTTACTTTCAGGTCAACCCACGGGACAAAAAGTACTCGAACGTCGAGTACATATTGGTAGACCCATCGTGTTCAGGCAGCGGAATAGCCTCCAGAATGGATGCATTGTTGGACGTTGATGCGAACAGCAAACCGGTATGATAAGTGGTAAAGAAAAGTATCATTTTCAAAGTTGGATTAGAATGTATCTAAATAGTTTGTTGGTGGTACAAAACAATGAAACTGCACGAAATAGCTACTGATTGGCTACTTTCAAAACACGGTTTGGTATAAGTTTTACTGATTTCTTCCTATCTCAATTCTGACGATTTTGTACTCTGAGGAGTGTCAGACGAAAAAAGGTTTTTCAGTACTAAAATGTTTTCGCTATTTCGTGCAGTTTTAGAATGTATCTATTATCATGTTAATATGATGTCGTTTATTTGTTAGGCAGATTTTTATTTAAGAGGACTCACTTCTATTTAAATTGCCAGTGCTAGCAAAACGTCCGATATTTTGTAACCTTGCATGTACGGGTTTCCTTGATGCCTAACATAATACTGATTTTGCGGCTGTTATGAAGCGGGCACAATGGGCTAGTTGCATTTGACTTGCATTGCAGATTGGTTGACTAGGGTTCGATTCGAATTAGAGGTGCTAAGTTTGGCTAAACGAAGGTCGATGAAGTGAGCACAAGCAAAACTTTGGGTAGTGGTCAACACCTGAATAGGAAAAAGATTAGCGATAACGTTGGCCACAATAGTAGTAGTAGCTAATGAAAGAGAAGTCTCCGTGTTACTCCGACTGTGGTTGACCCAATTCTTTTCTCTTTTCTTCCTCTTCTTCCTCTCCTTCTTCCTCTTTTTCTCTTCTTGCTCTTCTTGCTCTTCTTCCACTTCTTCCTCTTCATCTTCCTCTTCTTCCTCTTCTCCCTCTTCTCCCTCTTTTTCATCCGCTTTTTCTTCCTCTTTTTCTTCCTCTTTTTTCCCTTTTTTTCTTCCTCTTTTTCCTCTTCTTCCTTCTTATGCAAGGTATATTAAAACGTTTAAGCCTTCTCTTTTATGTTATTCTGCTGGTAGAAACTTTTGCAACTAGTACGTTTCCCTGGTGCTGACTTATGTGAACTCCAAACACTAATGTTAAGTTTTCGTGGTTTAGAATTTCGGGAATAATGTTTTTCCGACCTCGGTCTGGTACAGACTTCCGCAACTAGCCACTTTACTACTTTGAGAAATTCCCTCGTATAAACTATGGGAAATACATGATGATTACAATTCATTTATGGTTGTAAACTTCACCAACGATCTTTCCAGACTATTTTGTAGGTACAAACTGAAAATTTGCGCGAACAGCCAGTTTGCAGTATTCATTATTAAGTGTTAGGGTTCGGGTACTACTTGTGCAATAGTTCCAAAATATAACTGGATTGCGTCATCCACCATTGCACACTGCCAGCCTCCCTTCTCTTCCGGTAATGGATTTTGTATTGCAAAGTGTTTATCCGTCTTGCGACCGGATATTCAGTTATTAATATTGATTCAGCCTCGCTACTGACATGTGCTTTGAACTGTAACTACTACTTGTAGAGTCGTATCAAACATATCCTAAATTTCTTTACCAATGGTATCTCTTCCTTTGTAGTTTATGTTCTCATTTGATTATTGCTTTTACGTAGGACGAGAAACGGTTGAGGTCTCTATCCGGTTTCCAAGCTGCGGTACTAACTCATGCACTGTCGTTTCCAAAAGTGAAAAGGGTGGTGTATTCGACGTGCTCAATTCATCACGAGGTACGCTTATTTCTTCGATATAAATATCAATAACAATTGCATAGAAGAGGTCTTCATTTAGCGAAGATTATCCGTTAGAATATGTCTCTCTCCCGTGTACAAGCTCATAGGTTATGGTCCTCAAGCTTTATGTACCTGTCATCGGAAATTCGAGTATTGCATTTCGCCACCACCGCGACCGCCTACCCTCGCTCCATGAGTACGTTTCTACTAATCGAACGTAAATGAGCATTACGTCTCTTCCCGTTCTCGAACGTTTATATAAAGCTGGTTCAGCAGCTTGCAACTACGGTAATAAGTATGGCAGAAACCACCCACTTACACCGGGACAGTGCACCAACATTTTGCATAGTGTCAATGATGACACCATAAGCCTTGCGGAGCATTGGCCGTGGTGTAGTAACTGGAGAATTAGCAGCTTTGGAATTTAATCACTTAAGAACATAAATACTGAGTGCGACCTACAGCGTTTCCTGATTATTAAAAAGTTGAAATTATTAAATATTAAACTTTGTTGTACCCTCATATATGCTGGTAAACTTCACTTAAACTGTACCGACTAGCCTTTGCCCCAACAGTTTCACTCCAAACATTTCATTCTTTTATTATTTTACTACTATCACCATAGTGAGGTAGTGAGATTAGTTAGCAGCTTCCTTTTGAGCAACCTTTTTACTTTTGTCTGTATCGTTTTCCTTATACCACTCCAGTTACCATAACCTTTATGAAGGTCTTAAATTAACCATGAAACCCGTATCCTGCATCATACGTGGTACATCGAATGTTTTCAATGATCTATGTAAACCCATTGTGCCCTGCTCTTGCCTTAATGTAACAAGACGGGAGTCCAAGACAGGGCACCTTGCTTGTCGCAGATAGGCTCATTGTCGTTTTAAAATGATGGAAATGAGAGAAAAGAACACTTGCCTTCTAGTTCGACCAAACTGATCTCTGTGGTGGTAGTGGTTGGCGAGAAAAGTCTATTTGAAAAATTGTCTAAAGTACACTAGTTTCATGAAAGATTTATACAATCAAGTGTTAATGCTAAGCCTGCCGGACATATTTGTAGCATCAAATTTTCTAAGGTTACCATCCTCTGCTTTTCTTTTCTGGTTTGATAGATAGTTACTTGGAGTGTGGTCAGGGTTTTAACCATGGTGCCCAAGACCCCATTGCCTTCTTTCTAGCTTCAATCTCTTTTTCAATAGCCCCTCTTCTCTCAATACTCAGGCGCCCTGAATAATCACAGGCCCGAATTATTGGATTTTTGCAACCGTTTTACTCTTGTATTTTAAATGCAGATAGGATTTGGTGTACTTTGCAGGAAAATGAAGACGTTGTGGAAACCGTTTTATCGCGGGTAAGTGCGGAGTTCCGACTGGCTAAGATTCTACCAGAATGGAAGAACAGAGGCCTGGGCAGCAGTGATGTAGGTAGGTCATTCATTATTTTTCACGTTAAATTTTATGCCATGAAACGTTTTAAGTGTCGGTGTCGGCCACGTGCTGGCTTTTTAGATTTTGTCTTGTTTGGCATTTGCAATATACTTTGATTAAAAATGTGGGTTTAATCATTGAAAACTTTGATTTCTGTGTTAAATCTAAACGAGTGTGACAGCATCCTATAAAGCAAATGTTGAAAGCTTCTTGATCTCATTGATAACAGTAAGGTGCTACTGGGCCACATACAGTAGCACGCGCACCTGTCCAGAGTGTAAAGCTATAATGATAGCCAGGACGATAATCTGTATATTCACACGCAAAAGTGTCATTGATGGTCTATTATGGCTTTTGAGGAAACCACGCCCATTCTTCTGATGCGGTGACAACCGTTATTGAGGATTTGTGAACTGATTTAAGTGTACCTAGTTGCCAGTGTTACACCATCACCTACCAACAGTTAAGATTTACTTACCTCTAAACCATACGGTACTTTGTTTATTTTGTGATTATAGCATGTATAGCATGTAATTTCTCGTAAATGTTCGATTCATTCTTATTATACGAAGTTAAAGAGGTCATTTGTCAAGAGGAGAACGAATTAATTTATACTAGTGTAATGCTCCATTTTTCACCTGGCCAAGTTTATTTGACAGTCGCAAATTTGAACATTTTCAACATTACATTACAGTTTCAACGGCTTGGGGTAAATCAAAGCACGTGATCCACAGTTTACACAGAACAAGATATTTATAGTGATTACAGTTCATTATCCCTTCTAAAATTCTTTGTCCGATGGTACTCACTTGAGTAATGTCGATGCCGACACATGGCAACTGTTTGATCACCATGTATCACTAGCATGACTAATCAATACACATGTTACACTTCTGCTGATCTTATATAGAGGTTATGTGCGACAAGATGTTCCAGTCCACTCATTTGCTTTTAAAACGCTCCAAGAGCGTAATACGTTCACTCCAGACGATTGCTGTAACCAGTGTCTAGAGCATGTGGTCGGTTGAATCCGTTATTCAACGCAATTTTCAAGTTGTTATACCCAATTGGAAATCAGTAAATCAAGGCAAACGAAATGTTTAGATACGTCAAATGACATGCAGGAATCACATGTCTTCATCAGAGGACATCGAGCATATTGTACTATTTTACAGACGTATTGAACATGGTGTTGAATTGGACTCGCGGACTCGGGAACCTCGCTGGTTTACATTGTTGATGTTGAAAAGTCTATATACTGCAAAACAGTCACAAGTAATTGGACTCAGAAGGTGTTTTGCTTTAACCCTACCTTGATTGAGGAAGGAAAGGCTAGTATTGCTGCAAATCTAAACCTTGCATAATATCATAGGAATCGAATGTCGTAGCAAATTGTTGTAAAATTTCCCAACTTTCATACCAGTACGAGATGTCTGCGTCAAATAGCACAAACTTTCTATAGGCAAAACCTTCATAGGCCTGGTCACACACACAAACACACACACCACACACACACACCACACACACACACAGACCACACAGACCACACACCACACACACACTGCACACCACACACACACACACACACACACACACACACACACACACATAGTGGTGTTGCAGTACTTGTCAATTCGGCTGTGTAGTCGTCTCAAATAGACGAGTTATCCTGGAGCTGATAGATTAGTACCCAACAATCAAGTAACACTGCGTAGCAAGTGTTACTAGAGTTATTAGCATTACTATAACCACAGCGTACTAACCCCCCCCCCCCCCCCCCCCCCCCCCCCACACCCCCAAACCCGCCACCAGTCATCCCACCCTG
>JAAAKL020008104.1:0-16239 GCA_010016065.2 Carybdea cf. marsupialis auct. non (Linnaeus, 1758)
GGTTCGAACCGGGCCAGCGCCCCAAGCACTTCATGTTTATGAGATCTATACTATGTAGTTCATGACTGCTTGTGTGTTTGCCTGCGTACTTATATCGATAAATGGCACCGATGAAGCTAACAGCGAAACAGAAAATAAGGGTGCTGGTGGTAGTGAGAATTCGGGATCGACTAGCCGGATTGTCGACTTTACTATTGCACTAGTTAGTGTAATGGTTAAGTCTTAGTCTTCGGTGTGGAAGATCCTGGGTTCGATCCAGGCCATCGCCGTAAGTATTTCATGTTTATATACATATATATATATACATATATATAGAAAGAGAGAGAGAGAATTGATTTAAATAAACACTTTAGCATGAGGGAATACTGACTCTTTGATAATATATATTTCTATATTTTTCCCAATATTTTGCAAAATAAAGTCATAGTGGGTTATTAGAGGACGTTAGTGTTAGGCTTATTGATAATTTGTATAGAGGTAGTCGTCTTAGGGAGTAATTTTGCCAATTTGAATTGGAAAGTAATCTAAGGGCCTCAATAATTGTGAGGTAGATCTGTAGGCATGACACTTGTAGCTATTTTTCGTTCTTTGCTAGTTCACTTCTTATCATGTATTTTCTTGTATTTTCTTCTATTTTATGGCCATCTTGGTGACTTTCTTCTTCTTTTTTAGTTAATATACATTTTCTACCGTCGGGTTTGTTCTTTGTATATATGTTGCTATAGTGTTCAACAATACACGCACCCTTGGGGATAATGACAATTGAACACTTTCAAACAATTTAAACACAGTACGAAATTAGACATTAAGTGCACACACCTGCTACTATTGTTAAATACTACAGCAACATATATGCAAAGGACAAATCAGACTATAGAAAATATGCACTAGCTGAAAGGAAATCACCAAGAGGACGAACTAGCAAACGATGAAAAATAGCAACCCCTACATTGTCTACAAATCTACCTCACGACTATTAAGACCCCTGGGTGAAAAACTATCCAATTCAAATTACCAAAGTAAGACCCTACACCGTCCTTCTCTATACAACCTATCAATAAGGCTAATACTAACGTGCTTTTGGAAACCGCTATGACCTGGTTCTGCAAAATTCTAAAAAACCCCCCCCCTCTGTAGCACACTGCCTTCTTTCTCAAACTTTGTACTAAATGCCTTGTAATAGGTAAAGCTTTGTTTAAATCTAGTTGTTGTACTGTCTACAAACTATTTTAAATTCTAAAAGGTAAACTACATTGTATGAATCAGTCTATTCTATGGTTTAGCGTATACTTACACCCGCAGCTACCATCAACAAAACTATGAATCTTCAGCACAAATCTATAAACCTGGCATCTAGGTTATTCATACTTATAGCTATCGCCTGCTCTAGCAACCTCCACCTTCTTTATTTTGGCCCTAACTATTACATACCTAAGGTCTTTTGTTCTTCTGAAGGCAACAGTCGCCGTTTCCGCTTACACTTCTCAGTAACCTTCCGAACTTGAAAAAATACTCTATAGTCTACCAACAATCTCCCTAACTTTATTAAGTGCCGGATGGTATATTATGACTAGTGGAAATCGGGTAGTGGTATTATTGCTGCTGTTGTTCCCTCTACGACATGCATGTTATCCCAGGTTCTGTTTAATGGATTCTCTAGATTAATCTGCCGGGCTCTATCCACTTTTTCCCGTATTCCTCCTTCATCATACCCTCTATTCCCCTGACTGCTTCTCAAAATCCTCACGCCTTGAGCATAAACTACGCAATCTAAGAGCCTGATTACATGAACTGTACTTCTAGGTTTGTCCTGGATGACATGATCTCTTGTGTAAGTATGTGTGTGTATCCGTGGTTTTATAAGAGATCAGTCTCCAAGCAGCTACCTACTATACGAACTAAAATGTTGCAAAAAAAATACTACTATGAAATTCATGACAAGTAAATTTAATATTGATATTTCCAATGAACCTAAGAAGTCAGTAATAGACACCTAAGGACAAGAAACGGAGATGAAACATAACTTGTCTGAACCGCCTTTATAGCATTCCCTTCAAACCAACGTAGCTACACCACTTTTAAGACAAACTGACAAACATTTTCCAAAACCATGTCCCCTTCACATAATTATCAACCGAAATACAGTCGAAGTTAATAACACAGCTGTACCAGAAACATGAAGATAATTATTAGCTGACATAACAAGATAATACTGGAGAGACATGACCAGGGTAATAACACACAAGAGAGTTACTTCTGCAATCATAGGGTGAGGCATCATTGCTTTCTACAAAGCCCAATGCTTCACCGAAAGCGTGGTGTATAAGATAGAAGTTGCAAAAAAGGACAGCGACGGTGATAATACCTCCTTTGGGTTAGCTAGCGGCAAATTCAAAGACAGATATAGGAATCACGTTAAATCCTTTAATAACGAACAACACGAGACAGAGATAGAGTTATACAAATGCATTTGGGATTTAAATACACTCTCGACAGACTTTGGCATACGGTTGACAACTGAAAAGAATGTTAAACCTTACAGTTGCGGCAGGGGCAGATGCATCTTATGCCTCCAGAAAAAATTTCGCAAAAGGCGCAAAAAGTTCGACACTCAACAAACTATCGGAAGTTGTATCCAAGTTCAGCCACAAAAATAAGTATCTTGTCAGTAACCATATTAGTTAGAGTCGGCGAAAGTCATTCGCCTGAAAAATTGCTAGAGCATAAAACTGAGTAGCAAACTTTCCAAACTTTTATTGAGTTATTTACTTTCTGTTGCTCTACATTCATGTATCAAGCACTCTTGCTAACGGAATTGCTAGTCTTGACTTACTTGTCTATATGTATAAACTATGTATAAACTCATAAAAATTAGTATGCAGGTTTAAAAAGAGGAAGTATATTACTGCATGATTTTCTTAGTTGTGCTAGGTTGTACTTTGTACTCTAGCGACGATGTACAAAGCACTTTTTGGTATATATATATTTGAACACACACACACACACAAATATATACATGTCTGCATTGATGTGTGTGTAAATACTACAAGAGTGGTCTATTTAGGATGGAAGCTCTTTTTACCAATAGACACTGTCAACTATGGATAAATACGTTGATGATGGCAGCGATGATGCCAGGAATGGAAGCAATAGTAACCTGGCACACTACTTATATTCAAAAAAAGCTATGGGTTAACACGATAGGTTACTGTTCACAGCACAATTCCTATTTTTTAAAGAAAAGGTTAGTTCAGATATTTCCAAAAGAGCATTCGTATCCCTTCCAGGCAAATCAAAAAGCGTTTATGATTACTAACAAAGAACAACTCATGATCGTGGTAAAGAAACTAATCGTTGCCATTACTTACACCTCGCTTGACAATATTTTTGTAATATGGTATGAAATACCTTACCTTGTATCTCTGAATGTTTACTAGAAGTAACTGTGATAATTTGTTGATTAAGATCACCTATCGCTGCTCACCCTTGTGTATTCTGGCGAGGTGTGAATAGTTTCATACGCAATGCTATAACACAGATGATTACATTTTCAGCACTTGTAGTACTCTAATCAACGTGATACACTTGAAGAAAGGTAGATTTCAACATGCTATTATACACAATTCAACAAGATTACTTTTAATATGTAAATGACACCATGCCTATTGCAGGAGGTCTGTTAACAATGAGTGTGTTCTACAGCTGCAAAAGGTCAGGAAGCAGTATTAGCTTTTTCATAAATGGAAACGGAAAATTTCCTAAGAGGCTTCAAAATTGTTCTCAAATATGTTTTTAAGAATTTCTTTAGGCTTCATGATAGCCTAACATTGTATTTATAGACAGAGGAAAAGGAATTCACAGATCTCACGCTTGACGTAACTCATACCCGCCAGTCACCGTGGGATTTTCCTGTACAACGAACTTCGTTCTCGCCATAACCTCATAGGTGAAGTCATAGAAATAAACTAGCTAATACGAGAGAAGTTTGATGTCTCATTTCTAGTTTCCTCTCGACAGAATAAATGGAATATTCTTATCACGTTGTCATCCTCCCTTCTAACACCGTGTCTCACTGTGTTGTTTTCCTGTAAGCTATACTTATGCAAAAATTCTTCAAAATCAGTGGTTTGATAATTATCCGTAGGGGCCTACGTTATCCAGTATTTGCCCATCGAAGAGTACTTGCCTGTAGTTCACTAGTCTTCGCGGTTACAAAATAAAACTGATATTATAAAATTTAATCCACGGTTGAAATATTAACGACCTGCCTCTAGTGCCAAGAGAGATATTTTACTACAGGGAATATTGCTAGAGTCTGGTTGTCACACCACATAAATATAAAGTGTACACTGCTTGCGTAGTTTATCTGTAATCACTTCTAGTTGTACTAGTTTATCTTATCAGTAAGTAAGAAATATCATCTTGAAGCTCAGTAGATGAGTATTGTAGGCAAAGAACTTGTTTAGCGCTCTCAGAGTATTTGAAATGAATGTATTCTTGACTTACCACTTCAAAGGAAAAATTTGCTAATAACACGAGTGGCAAATGTTTTGCAGTGTACGTATTAGTGTAAGTATTTTACAGTTATGAGCTAACAGTTTCTTTTAGTTTCAGATTCGAATTGTACTGAGATATGCGTTTTGTTTGAATCTTGTAACCATATGTAAACAAATCCATATCATTCCATCTGATTAATATCCGATCAAGGAGTCTCGTTTCGTCTCTTATTTGTCAATAATTTATACAACTATTTAGCTAACACAAAGTTTGTTTTCTTGTGAGGGATTAGATGATGTTAGGGAAAGGTTAAGATAGAAAACCAACAATTGACAAGGGTGTATATCATTAGTGACGATGGTAAGTGTAGATCACTTGCTAATAGTACTGCTTAGGAAATCTAAAGTAGCAACAACATACGAGTGCCATTTCAAGTGGTCTATAGACTGTGTCACTCATCTTCTCTTTAAAAATATCAATACTTGGTTGAAAGCAAGAATAAAATTCCATTGAACATTCTAAACCTTGTAAGAAGCTAACGATTTCTGCTAGCAACCAGGTGAAGCTCTCGTCAATGTACATGCGTGTTTCGTACTTGTCTTTAAAAATCACAGACAAAGCTGCGATAATGTGCACTAGAAATGTCTTTACATAAAATTCTTGCCCATAACAAAAGACATGAATTGGGAGGATGTCATTCTTTCTTTACGAGAACAATTCCAATTCCATTTCAAGAATATTTATGACTTCTGATGGTTGTTCTGTTTTGATTAGATATCTGCTATGCATGGAAAGAAAGTAATGTTAAGAAATAATCCTATTAAACTTTTGCGCTTGTCCTGTTCTCTTTGTGGCAATGCAATTTACCGGGAAGGGGTGTCGAGTGGTGACAAACTTTTGTTTTGCCAACGGACATAATTTAAATCTATTTATAATTATTAATTACTCATATATATTTCGTCTATGTTTATATGTTGTTATAGGATATGTATCTTATTCCTATCAGCCTGCCTTCGTTGCAGAAATTATATCCCCCCCCCCTACCCCTTCCTGTGTTCTTACTTATGTTTGCATTCCTGTTGCCTTTACTTTAAAAAAACTGTGGATATTTGTGTGAATAGAACAGTGATGTGTATGGTTCTGGTAACTACCCACAAAAGCGTCATTTAAAATATCTCTACTCTTATTTATTTCAAAAACAAAATCGCAATAATTGGAAAACATTTTCATTGTTGCTTGGGTCCAATCTTTGAATCTAGCTTGCAATGCATGGGAATAAATAATGCAAAGGTTAATTAAAGGAGGATATGAAGGCGTGTTGGATGGTTGGATAACGGTACTATTATGCTTGGAAAATGTTATGTGCTCTTAGGAATACTGGACAGCACGGCATCCCAAGATATTTATGCATGTAAATCTCATGGTTAAGCTAGCCTATAGCGAACATCCAACAACTCACTAAATAAAGAAACTATTTAACTAAACAAAGTAAGTGCCTCTCTCACTAATAAAAACAATTGTCCCAAATGACGTGAGGCATCCTTCGTTTTGGTAGACTGTGTGTTGAACGAGGCACGAAGTCATGGGTGGTTTTATGGTGTTAAGAAGATATCATGAGTTTTAGGGAAGTTAATGATGTCACCCTAATCTTCTATTGAATTCTTGAAATATAGTAATTCATAGGTTTTGTACGTAAACCATAAAATACAGTGAAGCAGGGTTCTAAAAAAAGTTAATTATCTGCTTTGATGCGATATGAGCTTATATTTCAGACTAGTCGGAACAAACTCGTCGGCATTTTTCATAGCTTGTGATAGTAGAATCTATTCGCTTTGGGAAATTTTCAGTACACATTCAAACTATACCATTTTTATAGAGTCTTGTGCAGACATTATTGACTAATTGCTGAGCTGCATAAATGTGTACCTATATACCTTAGTGCTTCATCTGCAGTCAGTTTAAATAATATTCATTTGCAAGAGGAACGCTCTGGAGCCCAAAGCACAATTTGATGGCAACCTAAAAGCCATTACCATTCGTGTCTATTGCAAGTAATGTTAGGACAAGCATCTTTCTTTGCCAATGAACTTTTTTCCTCAGGAAAACGAGCTAAAGCTATAAGCAGTCTATAAATATCTATCAAAGATGTTTTATCAAACTATTACTTTTCCGTAGACCAGAAACTAACTGTTACACATTTTCTGCCATGTGCTCGAGTCATCTTTTGACAGTTTAGCTGTCCAAGTCCTTAAACACGTCAATTTGCACTGGATTGTATATCACTGTGCGTACGATTTCTTGTCTCTGCTAGCATTACTAATTTCTCTCCCAGTGTATGTCTTCTCCACCAGTTTGTAATCATCTGTCAAGTACTGGGTCAATGTAGCCAATGCATCTGTCAACTTCTGATCAGTTTTCACAAATGCTTTTCTTATCAGTTGCATGATTTTTCTCTTTTAAGTTTTAAGTTAAAAAGCCCCAGACCAGCCTCATTTGGATGTCCCTATCAGATAAAATCCTAGTCGAGACGGTTTCTTTGGTTGTTCGTTTGATTAAGAGTCTGCCCGGTTAACTTTTCGTGGGCTGTTTGGTCGTGGCACTGACGGCCCGGGGTTTCTTTTTGTTTTTACTGCTTCTGAATTTATCATTGTGTCATGTTTTCTTCAAATTCTCCAGCAGCAATTCAATCAGATTATAAATTTATCCTGAATACCAGACCACTGAATTATGATTTTGTGACAATGTTTGTGCATTTGTGTGATATTATCACTATTATTATTTAAATGGATTTTGACGCCCTTGCAACGAAGTTTTGAACTAATGTTCCAACTGTTTATTATAACTTGTTAACATTTATAATTATTGACACAGCAGCGCTAACAATACACTGTATCAAAGTATATCTTGTAATTCTGCAATAAGGTGAAATTCTGACAAAACCAGAAAAATGGTATGGTTTGATTACAAATAAAAATTTAAGCTTTCTCATTTGAGAACACCGGAACACGATTGAAAAAAGAGGGTTTTACGACATACACTTTCAAGTGAAGGAGAGGAAAATCAAGGGCACATTTTAAGGATAATTTGGGGAACGACATCTTTGATATCAAAAAAATTAGTAAATGTTAAATTTAATAGCAGAGTGGGTGATCTGAAATGCACGTAGTAAAAGCGGGTAACGCAAGGTGAGAAAAATGATAAGACTGTAGAAATAAACTGCAGTTTTGGAATAATCCATTATTCAAGGTTCAAATAAAATAAGTCTGGTGAAAATAACGCTAAAAATTAGCTGCTAGGGAACAAAATATCATTCACTGCCCAATGATATCTAAGAACATTCACTCAAGGTGGCACAGGCACTAGTTGGAAATCACTGAAGATGACTGAATTCATTTTTTAATTTTTAGGATTCTCAGACTAGCAGCGGGGTTGCAGCAAGATAGCTGTTTCAACAAAGTCAGTTTTTCTCATCCTGTAAATACTAATTTGCAATGTCTGTCTATACTCCATTTATTACTTCGCATTTTGTGCATTATCGTCAATGGAAAACTAGTTTTCGAAAACATCTTCAACTATCTTACTGGAATTGATCCTCAACTATCATACGGTACTTGGCAGATAGAAAATGGCAAACTATAACCAATACCAAATTTATAATCAAAAGGAGTGATATGTATGAAAATAACCATGTCTAGTGCTGAACCATTAATGAGATACTTGACTGTTCGTGAAGGAGAAAAAATGAGTTCATTCCACAACGTTAGATACAAATGTTGGCATATGAAGCGTCCTTACAATTTAAAAATTTAAAGCCAATATCATGGTAGAAAAGAATTTTGCGTGTTTTTGGCTTTACTGAACCTACGTTTTTCATCGTCTTTACTTTTTCAATTAATACTGCTTGTGATAAGAAATCAACCGTTATAAATGTAACGCGTCTTGTGTAGTAAAGACATTTCAAATATCATTTGTAATGGTCATTTCGAATAATTTCGGAGGAGTTTTAAATGGATTTGATTTAAGGTCATGGCTAACAATTCTAGACTGCAGTCAGAATAATCAGGATGCTATGGCTTAATTCCTTTGGTCGAGCACAAAAATATTGAACCAATAATAATTAAACAGAGGTCTAAATACCTTAGGAGACGATAAAAACTATGAATAGCAGGTAAAGCAAAAAGTTATTAGAAATTTCCACTCACAACTTGTCAAAATATGTAAGGAATAGTCACTTTCTATAGTCCAAGTATTTAAATAAGTGGAAGTTCATGTAGAATAAATGCTGCACCATATTGCCCCTATTAATATTTTGAACAGTAGTAGTTCTCTAGGCAGCGTTTGTAGAAAACGTGGAAATAGGATAATGTCATAGGATAACATTGGCTATTACTTTATTACTTTGCTTTACGTCAGATTCAGGGACCGAGAGCGAAGTCAGTAAACAGTAAAGCTTCATAGGGGAAAAGGAACATTTATGACCTAGACAAAACCTTTGAAAGCAAAGTCGAGGCAGAGGAATATGTCCGTAGTAAGAATAGAAAATTGATGATGGTGTAAAGAATAATAAGAAGGGAGTAAAAGAGTCTTCAGATGTAACCAACAAACCTGTTGCGAAAGGAATGGCTGCCCTACAAGCATTGATCTATTGTACCACGCCACAAATGAGAGGGTATCATCATTCCATGGAGACATGGATCATGTCCACGCTGCCCATATACCAAGCAGAGGAATTGCACCTGATGCTTGATCTGGTAAAAACAAATTTTGGACGATAATGTTTATGAACCAAGAGTATTTCAGAGGGTCCTTTGAAATCGGAACATAATGGAGCCGAGCTGGTAGCGGCAAGTAATTTCCTAATGTTTTGAGAATGTAAAAGTTCTATGGACATGAACAAAAACGTTGCTGATTTGGAGGAGTGGTGCAAGTAATGTTCAAAGGTTCCAACAGAAAAAAAGCCTAACCATTTCCCGTATCAATGAAGCTGATGGAACCTTGAGGAACAAATTTTGCGTTTTTTTTCTTTACCCAATGAGGCTACTTAAATAGCATCATCTTCAGACGAAATCCATGCAGAGGCAACTTACAAACATGTCTGACAGGATTTTCCTGTCTTACTGCTAGGTGTTACTGATCTTGACCGGATATTTCATTCAGCTGCAATAGCGCTCTGCATTTCTGAGACAAACTCTGACCTTACATTTTTGTTTCAAAGCTTAAAAGACGGGATACATACGGTCTGTCAGATCAATTTTAAGCCTGTGAATCTGATGGCAGATGTCAGTGACGCCATCACGTCCGCATTTAGAGCCGGTTTTGGTTGTAACCATAATCAAATAATGTGCTGGTTCCATGCCATAAAGAAGTTGGATCACAATAGAAAGTTCATTAGTCTTCCTAGCCGTATCCAAAATGAAATCCGTGCAGACATCTCCTTTAAGCAACCGAGCCCTGAAATTCAAGGTGGGTGTTTTCTGGTAATAGCTGATTGAGCACTCGGTTTACTACTCAGTTCCATGAATCCTGATCAACACTTACCTGGAAGTCAGAGTTCTGATTGAATTTTTTATACCACAGTTGGGTATTAATTTCATTGCTGCGTTTTCATGTTCTATTCTGACGATTTTGTACTGTGAGGGGATTTGGACGATAATAGCTATTTATTTCAAAAATGTTTTCGCTGCTTCCTATATTTCTCGTGTTCTGCATCATGAACAAACTTTTAAAAACGTAAAAGAGGACGACCTCCTTTCTTGTGAGCTGCGATTGTTTGGCAGTGATCAGCATCGTCTTCAGTAACTTCAGAAACTCATAATAGCTGTCTTATACCTCTTTGTTTGTTGCATTTGTATTAAAAAGTAAATAATCAATCTTTAAGGTAAGCTCAATTTTTTTCTAAAAAGTTTTAATCAAAATTTAAACCATTCCTTTAAACACTTAAATTTAAGAAATGTTGCTTATTTTGTTGCGTCTGTTGATGATGTCTTAAGTGGATCACATGCAATTTCTATTTAATCAATAGCGCAAAGTAGACAAATAAAGAGGACTGAGAAAAGTATTCAAAATTTAATAACTAATTAAATTTAAAAATTTACACAAATCTTCGTGATAAGGTTTAGTAAGGGAGGGCATCGGTACTGGGCTGAAGCTACAATATCGATTTTTAACACCATTGCAATATAGATATAAGACAACCAGGGAAGTGCCTTTCAAATAAGTTTTTGCACCCTTCCCCTTTTAAAGGAGTGGACAAAAATTGTACAATTTAGATGGAGTATCGTTGTTCCTTTTATCTGTTTCGTTTCGTATTCCAAGGTTTATTTTAATTACAGCTTAAAACTAATTTGAACATTTCTTAGGTTAAAACTTTAATCTTGTTTCTAGTGTGATTGCATAGACCAAATCAAACCCAGTTTTACTCTAGTCTTTTACAGATTTACATCAAGCTACTTTATTGCGTACTCCGCTCGTGTTATTTGATAGAAATTGTAATTTATACTTTCAAATTTTTGCAGAATGAATTCAAGTAGCAGATAAACAACACAATCAGTAACACATTGACAAGAAGTCAAATCGACAAAAATGTTGCTTAACGAATGAATTTAAGTATACCAGAGTTGGGTGAAAATTCACTTCTGTGCTCTTAAAAAAGAGATTTGGTTCAAAATTCTTTGGCCCAAGCAACAGATTGCTCCCGAATCATTCATTAAAACAAAAATAATGACACTCTACACTACTATAGCACATTGTTGGCGGTGTAGTGATGACACTTGTAGCATTAGGTGATCAACTAGCTCAATACTGAGCTTACCCCACCTTCCTAACGATGCAAAATTTATAACTTTTTTGTAATTAATTTGTCTCTTGGTGGGTTCTATTCACTCCGAAAAATTGTATCTCATCGAAACAAGTGATCAATTAATAAAAGAAATTGGTCACAATTTGAATAAAAGTGTCAGATATTTAGATATGATTTTTTCTTCGAACAGTAAAATCTTGGACCAAAAGACAGCATACCCCGACCAGGTAAGTTGAAATTAGAAAATTCTCTTATCACTCAGAAGTAAAAGACTTTCGCTTTTTTTTTCATAAAACATTGATGGATATATCGGCTTTAATATCTGGAATCCTAATTGCAAGATTGGATCAACAAATGTTTAGTTTGTATTATACAGACAGAAGCAGACACACAAAAAAGCAAATAAGGTCAAAGAAACACCCCCTACCTTTGCTCACACTAGATTCTTGACTCAAGCTCAGTCAATTTGAATTTAGTCCGTATAAATAAGTCACAGCGCAACCTGTAGCTGGCTTTGACAGACCATGCTCTAAATGATGTATATAGACTTCTTTCATGCTTCTTAACTAGAATATGGAATGATAAAGCCTGCAAAATCCTTCTTGGCGTTGCTTTCATTAGATTATCATGTTGTTTTTTGCTTTTAGATTCCTCTTTTAAGGGTCAGACAAGAGGAAAGTAAAAATAGAAGCCATTAGCAATCAAAGTAGCCGTGGAAAATAGTCTGATGAGCCTTGAAAATAGTTCAGTTGGCCGAGCAAATACATTTAACCGGTTTCACTTGCTCATTATTATGTGACAGACGTCAAGGTCATTTTCTTGAATATCCTTTGCATCACAAAGCTATTTGGATGATCTGCATTCATATCTTTGCTGGACGGTTATTTTTTCATAAGACCGGTATTTAAATTGACGAGATAGAATTTGCGCTAAGGGTTTTGGTTATTAAAGATTGGCTTTAATAATAAAGTGATAAGTTTTCAACTGATCGGCACTGTTCTTCTTGGGTGGGCAGTAATTAAAGCTACATTTAAATTTTCAGGTAGTTAGGTTTACTTGATCTTAGGTATTTGCACCCAGCACCATTTTGTCAGTGCACCTTTAATGTATTTTTTATCCATCTTTGTAGGTAATCTGTCCAGGATGTGGAGATATTGAATGATAATACTAAACTGTCCCAACTTTTCAACAGATAACCTGGAAAACTTTTTGCCATTGCTTAAGTAACTGAAAACTTTGGTTTGTAACCTAAAACCCTAAAAATACCTAGGTATTAACCTGTATCTAGTATCTGTGGATGGCATTCTAGTTCCAATCCAATCTTAATTACCACTCACAGGAATACTTTCAACGCCGTCAAATGATTCAAGTCACCTCTCGTTGCCCATGCGATTAGCTCAATCTTAAAGATACTGTTTACTTCAAACCGCAACGTTGCAACGCTCTCATAATTAAAAGGCCATCGCCGCTACTTACTTAATTTTTGGTATAAATAAAATACTATTACGAAAAAATCAGTGCGTATATGTAGAAGTGTGAAAACCCCTGGCAAAGCATGTTGCTTCGTTAACAGATTTCAATGGGTTACTAAACTCAAAATGAAAGCAGAAGCAAAAAGCTACTAAACTCAGTAGCAGATATTTTGTAACTTTACCCTACTGAATTCATTCTCGTTACGGTAAAGCAACAAATAGAAAATATCCACGAGGGTTTCTTATAAAAAGAGATAAGTTTCTAAGAGATGAAGATATCAAGTAAACACATATTTATCATACCAAATCTTAGTAGCAGTGAGGCCAGTTCATCAGAACTTTACTTTACCTCTTCATTCATAACAGATCTACTCTTGAAAGTCGTTTCCTCGTTTTTGAAAACATCTGAGTATATACTGGTAAAGACAGAAACACAGGGCCGACATTGTGGAGAAGTAATAACTCAATATTTTTAAAAATTGAATTTGGTAAGAAAAAGTCACTAAGTGGTAAAATATATAATGCAGCTAACACAGTTCTTGCTTGATCAATCTGCCAGAAAAGTTAAGAGTGGAAAAAAATAAAAAATTTCACGAGAACAAGTGAAATCTGACTTACCTTGAAAATTATACTGATCCCAAAAGCTGAGGCTTATGAAATGACTAGCTATAGGCTTCACTGTATATATTTCAATTTCTTTTCATGAACACGTGGGAGTGCCTTGCACCTGCCTTGACTATCTAAGAAGAAACGTTGGGATAACGATAACTGAATATTACCAAAAAACAGAAGCTTATTCGGGTCAAATTTAAAATCTATGACTGAATTGAAGATCAAAATCATTACTCATTTTATTTGGAATGATGACAGAAAAAAGAGACCCCTTATCATTGCAGAGATCCTGAAAACAACCTTGAAAATATCTATCAAGATATATTTGCCAATCGTTGCTAAAATTGATTAAATGTTATCAACAGAGATTCTCTAATTTCCATTTATAAATTTTTTACCTAGCTGACAAGTAGAACACGGCAAAGATTCAAGTTCCTCT
Source organism: Carybdea cf. marsupialis auct. non (Linnaeus, 1758) (assembly GCA_010016065.2). Classification (NCBI taxonomy): domain Eukaryota; kingdom Metazoa; phylum Cnidaria; class Cubozoa; order Carybdeida; family Carybdeidae; genus Carybdea; species Carybdea cf. marsupialis auct. non (Linnaeus, 1758). The sequence goes on from JAAAKL020008104.1 coordinate 13,820, forward strand.
GAAGAAAACCGACTCGTATTTGATAGGAAGTTCTTTGGAAAGCGATGGAAGAGAAGCCTTCTATCAAGCACTGGCTTCACGGGTGAGCAATGAACGCTTAAGGTCTCAGAGGTTAAGAGTAAATCCGGGTATCGACAGTTTGTGAGCGTTAACATTGTGAATTGGTTTGTAAACCGTATCTATACTTTTGATTATCTGCAAAAAGAGTTGTTTGTTAAAATCAAGACCAACGTAGTGATACATAACTGATTCATCCAGAGAAAGTGGTTTGCAAATAAGCTTGATTATTATAATGTGACAGGTAAGATTTGAGAATACAGTTTCTTTAATGGAAACACATTCAAATCCTAATTGGAATTGGTGCATAAGCCATGGACAGAGGAGGGAGTAAATGTAAGATATCACAAAAAGGATCTTTTAACCAAAACGATGCGATGGGGTGTCGAAGATAAATATCATGTTTGCGACAGAGTGATACGGTGATTAAGTGTATTGGATGAATGCAAGTTATTCCTCGCTATGTCACGCCTCAAAATGTTGGAACGGCACTACTCAATTACATCTTGTTTCATAAAAAGTCTTGTTTCAGTTTTGATTTTAATCATGTCTGCAGGGAGGATATGTAGATTGCTAAATTTCATGACCTTTCTGTTGCAAAGTACGTGGTCTGGCTCCTGAGTTGATTTAAGGTCGAATTTCGCTGCGACTGAAGAGAGTGGTTGAAATGGTAAGCAAGAGTAAAATCACTGCCTGAAGCTTTTGATTCTGAGGGAAAGGTGTTTACAGTTCACTTAGGGTAGCTTTCTTTGATAGTTTCTAAATTTTGCTGTTTGTTTTAGATGCCAAGCCACCAATTGGTTATCTAAAGTCACCTCCTGGTTTTAATTAATGCAAAGCACTAATTTCAAAGCATATCAAGTACAGGAATGGAAGTTGCCCACAGACTCTAATTGGCATTAAACTGTGATTACCATAAAAAGAAGAAATCTGAAACACTGACAAAGCAAAATAGTTTTCTGGTCATGTTCTTCTGGTTTAGGTAGTTACAGGCAATCTGTAATAAGTGTTCTCCCTAAACTAAATGAAGCCCCTAAATATCAAACAATAAATGTGTCCAACCTATGGCTAATCAATTACTTTATATTAGTCATTGAACTTATGTACAGTTTTAAAGAAAATGTCAATGATTCAAGTGCAATTATCAGTGGTAAACATACTTTATGTTTATTGTCGTGACAAAGAATATCTCGGGTAAACGTAACGCAATGTTTGGAAGATGCAACCATTAAGCAAACCAAACGAAAAGCTGTAATCTTTTCTGATATATTTTGAAAACGTGTTTGCTGCTCAGCGAAATCCCCTTTTTTTACTATCTAAACACAAAATCATTGGAATTTAACATTACATTTTAAATGATACAAGCAGAACTTATTAAAGAGTATAAAAGTCAATAGTACAGAAGAGGTTGGTCCTCTATTTACTGCCTCCGTTTCTCCCTTTTTTATCTTAATACCGGATTGGTCAAGAAGCATATGTTTTGGTGTGCATGAACCGCGGAGGGAAGCGGTGAAGCAGAATGGCCTTTTCACAGTCTAGTGCAAAAAAAGCCTCTCTGACAGATGGCATTTTTAGGCTTGTTAGGCTTGCTATACCAAATTATGACAAGATATTTGCGAGAATAGAAATTTTATTGTAGTGATAAATTGGAAAATGTCTTTCCTTAGAAAATGAAGTCTTGGCATTTATTGCAATTGGACCTAAAGCCAAATGACCCGACTGGTATTTGAAAAAGTGAAAGATTGAACCATATTTCTCCGTATCTTTGATACTAAGCTGATCTTCACGCACACGATTTCTTGTCTTATTTTTAAATAGTTGTGTATTGAAAGAAATGCAAATTTGCAGATTAGTGAGGAATGATCATTTTAAATACTATAATTTTTCCCTAGTGTAGGTTGCAAATACAATTTGTACAAATGAATTCAGTTAAGGTTTTGATTTTATGTTGATGTTTTCAGAATTCCCCAAATTGCGACAGAAGTATTCTATCTGGCAAACATTTAGTTTGGATTCTGTCAGTACGAGCAACAGTCAAACTCACCACACAGCTTGTTAGATTTTACAGCAACAACACGACTAGCTTTAAAAACAACTATTTCAAGGTATTGTATTGTATTTTAAGTATTTGTATGTGGGCTCTGGGGTTTACTTTGACAATTGGGTTTACTTCCACCAAAACAGAAATTCATATTATGTTGATGCAAGAGATGAGAAAAGGTAAAGTACTATCATGATACAAAATTGCACATTAATGCTCAAAAAGAGTTGATCAATACAATGCCTAACTGTGTTTAAATCATTCTAAAAACTGATTGAAAAGGAGAAAATTAAAATTATTATTCTAAGTTTACTCTAAAATT
>JAAAKL020008105.1:0-16239 GCA_010016065.2 Carybdea cf. marsupialis auct. non (Linnaeus, 1758)
CTCTAGCAAATGCAAGGTCAAGATGAACATAAGACTTTATGGCTCATGCTGCAAAGGATATTAGGTACTTCTTGCCCTCGCTGATGAGAAGTTTCCAGATGAAACGTTAGTAAGATTAAAAAGTTTCTTTGAGAGAACATTTAAGCCTGTCTTTCGGCATATTTACCACTTTCATTGTTATAATGAGCATGGAATGAGTGGAGCAGACTAAAAAGAACTAAAGGACTGCGGGGATGCTTACAGTTATTGTTGAAAGTGTCAGTTCAATGAAGTCAGTCACAGAAAAGATGCCAGTTGTACTATTATTTCAATAAGTGTTGAAACTAACAATAAGATAATGTTGATACAACATACTGTCACAATTTAAACCAAAACCAATTCTCTATAGTGACCTATCACACCCATTCTGTTTGCCTATTGACATATTACTGCAACAGGGAAAACTATTCCAATATTCCGCTTTTTTCGTCTTGGTACCACTTAGTACAACCTTAATGACTAGGTAGTCTAAGGTCATTCTTAACCATTTGCCTGCAGAGTTTATTTGCCAAAATACTCAACCGATAGTCATTTTTGAAAATAGTCACTTTTTTCTATACAAGATAGAAGAAACGTTTTAAAGAACAAAATATTCTGCGAATATTTAACTTGTTAAATCTGAAAATAGACACTGCCTATCTCTTTTTTTGAGGAAGCTATGAATGATCCCTGCAAGCAAGTATACGAAATGCTGAAAAATTACAACAGTGTGTCTTGCAGGAATCTGTTCTGATACTTGATTAAAATTTTGTTTGGCAGTTTTGAATGCTATCTTTCATTTTCCCATCTCACTCACAACCAGTTTTGTAGCCCAGAATTCAGTATATTTCGTGCTAACTATATGTTCAATGCATCAAAAGTGAATACAAATAATGACCATTCTAAAGGAATATATAAAAGCTTCATACACATGATTGTATTCCTTTGTTTACGTAAGTCCAAAATTCAACCAAAATCCCACGTCTATCGGGTAAGATTTTCAAAGTATGATACCTCTCAAAGTATGGGTAGCGACACAAATCTACTCCATACTGCTTGCATCTAAACATAGTTTGCCTACATCCCTTATGAGCTGTCCTGTCACTACAGACTTCACAGTCTGCACTGGTCCATCAGCAAGTTCGATAAAGTGGCGTTCAAGCAGTCTCTGTGGCACCTCTCCGGAGATCCGTCTTCCCAACTTAATGGTACCCCAGTGCAGACATGTCTCATGTAATGTTTGAGGGAAAGCTTATCATTATTCACACTTTTGTATATGATGTGTGAATTTACTCAGCAGATACTGACAAGAGCATTAAATATTCTTAGGTATCATTAATGTGAGCGGTGGGGAAAGACGTAAGTCTTTATTCTCTGGTCAGAAGTATCAACACCACCCATATGTGTATTGTAACTGACAGCAGATGAAGGCTTTTGAACATCTCGAAAGCCTGTTGCACTGCTTTTTGACCTTACTCTTTTTAAGGTACAACTGTTATCATGCAAGGTAGATAGCATTGTAACCCGTTTGGTATCATGCCGTTCACAGGCGAGAAGTTTTCCCTTCCTCATAATTACTGGGCTATCACCTTTTTTGAGTGGACATACCAAAGGGTTGAGTTCCTTTGTCATACCTTGTCTACTTATGTTTACAGTGCCACACAGGCCAGTACCATTGCTAGCAAGAATTACTGCAAGGGTCACACATGTATATTTCATGGGCCTTTCCTAAATATTGCTTCATCAAGTCGTTCACAATTTGACGGGTTATGCCAGTGGATTTGTTTGACACAGTTGCTCCATTGTATGGGGTCCAGTCTAAAACATACCTACTGTTTGCATCTGACAAAGCAAATACCTTGAACTCCCACTTGTCTTGCTTTTTGGGATTATACAGCTTCAAGAATTACCTTCCCTTGAAAGCAATAGTCATTTCATGAAGGGAAAGTTCTTTACCGGGGACGAAATCAGAAGCATATGAAGGAATGATTTTATTCGGCAGGGGCCTGATTTTGAATAAGGTATCATACCTTTGCTTCCCTCTTTCAATACAATCTTCGTTATGTATAAAATGGAGACTTGACGTTACTCGTCTAAGCCCTGGGATTTCAGTCAACCAAAATGCATCCCAGTGATCGGAAACGTCGTGTTTCTCTACTAAGCCCATAGCTAAATGCAAAGAAAAGAAAGCCTTCATTTCAGTGTCAGTACCCAGTTTCCAGTCATGGGACCTTGACCTTGAAGATAGGCTTCCTGACTTAGCAGACAAGAACTGAGCTGCATATCGGTTTGTCTCATCTCTCACATAATAAAATATATTGACTGTCGAGAGATAAGTATAAAAATTCGACTGGAATTTGTTTTTCAAATCCTGATCTCCAGAGTATCCTCTCCTACTTTCCTCATATACTTCTATCCAAGACTGGTACAACTTAAGTTCTAAAAGCCTTATCCATTTATCAGTATTGGCAGTTAAATCTGATGGTGCTGCCTTGCGTTTGTATGTACCAGTAGCGGCACTAGACTGTGTGTCAGCTGATTCCTGACAGTCGACAAACACTGAAGAAGTACTTACGCCCGCTTTCTTGCTATCGTCATGCAATTTCTTAAACGAATAAAGGACTCCCCTATTCTCAGTTGATTCGGAATCCATTTTGCAATCAGCATGGTCATCTGAAGATGTCTCAGAAAATTCCATCTCGGATACAGAATCATCGTCTGCCATTACAAATTCAAGTGCTTCAGCGATAGCAAAGACCTTTTAAGTCATTACGAGCGCAAAATACCCAAATATTGGAACAAAATATCTCAAAATTTTACTACAAAAAGCCTATGTCGAACGTCTTAAAGTTCCCAAAATGATTTCTCCATTGGCCTCAGTGTTCTTCGTATTGATCCCGCATTCATGCATTCATGATGAGATTTATATTATGTTCCTAACTAATCAACAAATATGTCGTAACCGCTCTCCGCTACCACTTGTCACTGACGTTGATTGAAGTTAATGCGTGTATCGACACAATCGCGCTATATTAGCATCTAAGCCAGTTTAAGACAAACCGTAGTGAATTCGTATTTCTTTATTTTGAACAAAAATGATGACACTGTAAGTTCTAAGTTTGCCTCAAATTCTTAAATGACCATACCTCCAAGTTTATATTTAAGTGAAAGTAAAGTTGAAGTTGTTTGACTTACAACGTCATACAAAATATATCTAAGATTTACATGGAGTGTTCTTGAATCTTAGTAATCATAATACAGCGTAATTTATGTCTAAATATAATTCTTATAGTAGTCTTAGATAAGCGTAGAGATTTCTGGAATAATGGTTTGAATATTTCAGTTATGAGAATCATTCAGTGACACAAGAAAGCGAGGTAAAATGAATATATATCATAGTTAAGAATGTTCCCTACTCCTTTCGCGGCGTGTTGTCAATAATGTGGATTTGATTGATGCAGATGAAAGTAAGAGTAATCATGAGTCAAAGCCAGCTGCCCACGCTCTTTAGTTTCTTGAATCCAGTATGCCCAAATGCTCAAAATAGGTGCCGAAAGTACTAGCAATGATTCGGCATTGATATAGAATCTTTGATGAATGGGTTTTTTCAATGCTGAAGACCTGAAAGAAGATGGCATTGATTTGAAGTGTGATATGTATAGATTTTACAGTAATCAACACATTGTTACCTTACTGATTTCTCTGAATTAAAGGCAAGTTACTAAAGGATTTTACCACCCCCGCCCATGGTATTATTAATGTTATTGGACACGTTTCCGTAATCGAGGATGTAGAACAGCCATATAAGCAAGTCCCATTATGGAGGAGAGCACATACTTTGTAAGTAGTCCCCACTTACAGCCAAATCTTTTGGCTCTTCGTATAGTCAACAAAAGCAAAGTTTCCTAGGTTTTCTCTATAAACCCTTGCAACGGAGACATGGACTTTGCTCATAGCCTTATTAAAACTCTCTTGAGCCTCTGTTAAATTGTTTCCTTTCTATGGCCTTTGAAGGTGAGGCCTCTGAGGATATGCATGTTCCCCATACAACCAGAGTGGAAGCCTATCCTCTGTGTTGCAATGTTGTTCCATTATCTGCAACAGTTTAGATTCTCTTAGCATACCCGAATCATGTCTCCTACTCCCTGCAAGTGCAATGAAATGATAACTGAATCTGCCTTTACAGAGATACGTTATATCGCCTATGGTCAGCCAGATGGTCACTTGTTTTGAGGTGGGTAAAAAATCTTCGGTGAAAACCACGGCAAAGATGATAGTTTGGTCTCGCTAATACACCTAATTGAGTGCCATCACGGTCGCTTATCACTTGAAAACATGCGGGAAAAGCTCGGTAGGTCCGAAAGCCTACAAAGCCTTTGCAGAAGGTTACGTGCACAATGTTTATGCTGCCGAGGTTAAAGAGGCATTCAAAGTAAAGGGTCGCTGCTATCGTAGTCAAAGAGAGGCCCGAGTCCCCTCACTCAATAATGTTATCCTTGTCGACTAAACTAGAAATTGCTAATGTAAAGGATGCTAGATGTTCCTGCAAAGCTGGGTAAACAGTGTTTTCACTTTCGCTCTTACTATCGTTCTTTAGTCATTCCCATTACCGGAATGTAGCAATTTACGTGGTGTGATTTGAACTGTGGAAAGAATGCAATCGGGGATCGTATTCATTCCATGGCGCCCGTAAAAAGTCACGGTGAACTTGTAGCTAAGTAGGTGTCATTAACACTAGAAATAACCCTAGCCCGGAGGCCTAACCTTAACTCTTAACACCATCCCTAACTTTAACTCTACCCTATCCCTAATGCTATCCCTAAGCGTAACCTTCAGAGAATTTGTTAGTAGCACCCACTTAGCTACAAATTACTTCCGTCGTCATAGTTCAGTTTAAAAACATATTACAGGCGTGTCAAGTGAAATAGTGCCGATTGCAGAACTTGCATGTCCTTGTCACGGTTAGTTTTAGAAGGAGTTGCTTTCTTGCATGGTAATATTAGCTTTGAATTTCAACCTAAAAAAATGGTGTAGATGTGTAGATACCCGAGGATCCCCCTTCCCCCCTTTATCTATCTTAATTCAAGTTGGTAATTGAACGAAAACAGTTTCGGAATTCTGTTCAAAATTTACTATTTGAAGATGTCTAACAGTACACCAACAGTGTTTAAAAGAGCATCAATACAAAATATTACATAACAGAAGACTTAAAACTTGAAATAGTCTTCTACAGCAGCATACCTGCTTACAGTCATCTTTACACGTTTTCTTCTTCAAATACCATAGCATAATAGCCTACTTGATCTGAGAACATTTATACTGAAATATATATCCTTATCACTCAGTTCTGGTGGTCACTGCAATCATGTATTTGCACTGCTTCATCTGCTCAATCACCAGACAGAAATCTCAGCAGATCTTACTTGTGCAAGTGTGGAACAACTGTGCAAGTGGCATAGGCCATGCCCTATGAAAATTCAGGCTGAACCTATCATGAAGTGTTCCTTTATCAAGTCTACTCAAGACCAGGATTGAAAGAGGAAACAGGAACCTGTGAAATGCAAGCTCTGTGATGCAAGAGCCTAAAATGAAGGTTGAATTAGCTAAGGGGAAACCACCACCCTTCTCCCACTTGTTAAATAAAGTTAGGGAGACCTCAAGCACATCCACAGTTTTTGGGTATGTACCAGTTTGTTCAGTGCCTGACTATCAATTGACTGACAATGTGGCCAATAAGATAAAATCTTTCTCACGATCACCCAAATATATACTCAGCCCCCAGAGAACGATACCATACAAATTGTACCATTCCCCAAGCTCCTTATCGAATCTAAACAAGAATTTAACCTCCCGCAAGTACTGCTTCAACCTCATCTTGACTTTCTCAACAAACATATCATTGATATAGCTGCTGCTAGAGAAATTGAAAGATCGACTTTAAGTCAAAGCCAAAGAAAATGGAGACTAACTGCATCAAACTTTGGGAGATTTCTCATAAGAAGAAAACCTGCAACGAAAGTCTTTCTGAATTCTTTATTTGGCACACAGCACTCAAATGCCCCAGCTGTAAATCATGAAAAGAAACATGAGTCTATAGCACGATCGCTCTATTCTAGACAGATGCAGGATGAAGCTCTTTACTGTTTATGAAAGTGGACTTACCATCAATCTTGCACATCCTTACGTAGGTGCATCACCAGATGGCAACGTGTTTGTTCCAACTGAACCAGCTTGCAACATATTTGGCCTGTTGGAAATCAAGTGTCCATACAGTTATGGGCATCATTCTATGGATGAGGCATGCAAAAGTTAGGACTTCTTTTGTCAGCTGGTTTCAAGTTTACCAAAACTAACCTCTAGATACTATGCCCAAGATCAAGATCAGCTTGCACTCAATGGCCTTCCATGGTGCCTAACATGGTTACTTGTTAGTCCTTCTCTTACGCAACTGATTTATTCATAATATTTTGTGTTTTACTCATTACAATTTGGACATTGGTTGATCTGTACCTTTCCTAAGACTAAAAGGAATGAACACCATTGCAGGTCAATAAGCTGCAATGCGCATTTTGAGCACTTGAGAAACCAGTTAGACATGACCATACATAAAACTCAAAAATACATTTGAAATGAAGCTCGACTTTCAATATCATTTTTTGTTTTGACCAAAGCAACGGGTTATGTGGAAGTTTTCACATGGACCAGGCAAAATGTAAACAAATGTAAACACAACAATCTAACATTTGAGCGCCAAGTACAGTTTCTTTCGTCATTGCTGAATTACGTAGTAGAAAGACCCAAATTTATAGTTTGAAGGCTAACTCGGGTAATGTGTCATGGGGGCCTTAAAACTTCTAGAATTGGATAATGCCAACTGTAAATGATTTTTTGGCCATTTTTCGTATATGATATTGTTCACTCAACATTTCAGTTGTTGACTGATGTTTAGTGCTACAAAATGCTAAAACAATTTCTTTAACACATGTTTGTATTAAGTTCTGAATAATAAGGACACACCCAATATCCTAACTTTTAATTAGTCAAACAACTGAGCTCCCAGTACTTTTGGCATAAATGAAGTAATAAAGGCAGTTTGTTATTTTGTTACAAGTTAGCCTCATTATGTAATAACTTACACCCATCTTATAAGACCCTATATTTCACAAATAGAACTATAAGGTATATTTGAAAACAAAGCCAATGAACAGATATATGTTGGATCAAAACATGCTAGCTTTCACCATTTAGCCTTTTCTACTCATTATCATCCTTTTCGCTTGATATTAGTTCCATGAAGTTAGATAGAAGACAAGATACAGTCCACAGCTTATTGAAGACTAAAAGGAAGCTTAGAACCAAAAATAAGGAAATTTCTAACTTTTCCCATGGCCCTCTCTACATGAATGCGGTGCCTAGCAATCGCTTTTGTCACAGCCACTTCATTCTCTGGAAATTGTGGCTTGTCTTTTAAAAAAGAGTGGAATGTTGAAACATTCCTATCTCCTCCAGGTCTCCAAGGATCTCAAATCCCTTTTGTGCCATTATTGAGTCACCTGGAACAACTTCATTTAAATCTCGCTTTTGTATTAGGGTTTGAAAGAAACCACGTCTGGAAACAATTTCCTTGTCAGATATAGATCCAGTATACAACTATGGAAGTGAACCTGAATCCTCCCCTTGCGTCAACACCAACTAAAGACCTGAGAGTATTAGTGGATTTATAAGTGGAAAAGCTTTGGGACTGCAGTAACAATGCAGAGGGGCATTGAATACGTGATTCTGTGCACTCTATGATGATGATATTCCTTGGATAGTCCTGTTTGAATCTTCTTTGGTATGTTCTCAGACAAGATATCTCGATGTGGCCATATATTAAGTCTATATTAAGTGTTTAGCATACAAAAAATTCGGCCGTGTTATTAAAGTATTTGAAACAGACCCCTCTGGTAATCTGAATCTGATACGACGGTCAAGATTGGTTAGTCCAAGGCGCAGTTTCATTAATAGAAGAATATGTTCATCTTCCACAGGTAGCAAATGTTCTCTACTATACAAATTTAAGTTCTCATCAGGAAAACTTTCATTTATGCCTCTAGTATCACATGGGGCAGTAAACAGATTTAGTTGGCCTGTCCCTTGCCTTTGCCTGACTTACTACACCAGTAAATGATTTGTGACCTATCAAAGTCAGGTAATACAAACTTGAGGACACTTGAAACCTTGCTGTGACTTGAAAAGCCTGTCATGTGTTTAAATAATTTTCTCTCCTTTTCTTTGGTATCACTCATTTCCAGTAATGTACGGACGGAAAACCTATGAATACAAGGAGTGTTTATTGCAACTTGTATGGCCCTTGAATGAAACTCAGCTTCATCAGTAGTTTCAAATTTCCCCTCCTCTTCTGACGTTTTGTTCTGTCTCCTCACTAGCCAAGATGTCACTTTCCTTCTGCAGCCTAATACGTTTTGCTTGGAGACTACGCGGTGTTGTACGCGGTGTCCAACTAAAGATAGGGGAGCAGGCATCCTTTTTTCGTCTCTTGACCATATTTCAATGAAGTCAGATGGTATAAAATGCTCTGAACATACTTTAGTGTGTTTGGTCACAGCAAAATCCTTGTTTGGATCCATCTTTATTCTTGAAATCCAGAGCTAAAGGATGATGTGTTGAAAGAGGAAAAAGGGCTACTAGAACAAACTCTATGTTGCATGTTTGTCATTTACAGATAGGCATAGAATTCTCTTAGGAGTTATTTTGTAAGTCAGCTGTAGCACGCATTATGTTTATTTATTTTCTTTTCTATTAACCCAAAGAGAAATACTATAAGTGTAGGACTATATTTTTCGTTGTGCCCCTATAGGACATTGAATAGATACAAAAATTTTAATCAGTGTGTAACTCACTTTTGGTAGTTATTATGTAGAAGTAATCAGATTATTATTACTCAGAAATATATTATACAGAAATTTGTCTTTAGTTACTTTTCTAGTCGTTTAAATATAAGCAAAAGGGGACATTTTTTCATCATCATACAACATACTCCTCCCCAAGTCATCTCTTGAAAACATTTATGCCACAACATGTCGACATGCCTAACATAAGTTTCATTTCAAGAAAATCTTTCATGACGTGTAAACTGTGTGGTTTTGCAACTGTGTGGTATTAAGATGCTTGAATATTAAAACGTCGCTATTTCTGTTAGTGTAAGCATTTTCATGGTAGGTCCTAATTTTAAGTAACAACGTAAATATAGGAAGTGTTTCATTCCAATTTAGTTTGTACTGAGTCTATTGATATGATTCCTGAAGCAAGGAGTCATGGGAATTCTTCACAAATTCCAAGGCAATATGTTCCTTCTTTAATCTGACATGACAGTCTCCGTGCCGACTGGATGATGACGTAACAGACTGAGGAGGTTTATTGATCTGATTTTTTACGGTCTTGTACGTATCTTGTGGTTTAATCGTAGATCATTGATGTTGAATGTTATAGCAATTTGATGTATGTTACAGCATCCATGTCTGCAGTGTAGAGTATTGTCAGTCAGTAATTTTAACCTATTCTTGCCCTATTTTGTATCAAGGATTTCCTACGTAAAGGACACTTCGACCCAGTTTGTATGATGTCAATATCCTAGATATCTACCTGGATTGATTTATAGCTTTACGTATCCATAGCTATTGTCCCCTATACACAAGACGTCTACGTCAAGTATATAACTTTGTTCATTTTAACCTAGTATATGCTCAGGAGAAGTGTGACCCCTGATTACATTCTTGGTATTGAGCTCCCAGTTCTTTCCCCCCCCGCCCTGCTTGTCAGTTGAGGGAAAATAAGAGCTGAGGTAAAAACATCTGGGGCTGATATGTTTGGGGGATTTATCCCACAAAGATTGCAAGTATTTCATTTAGTAAGTTTTTTTAAGCTTTAAACCGGGAGGGTACAAGAGGTTGCTAGTTTGAGTAATAGCCATCCTCATTTTTAGGATATCTCATCTTCATAGCCATAGCCATCCTCATTTTTAGGATATGGATATCGAGTTGTTCCTACGGCTCGGTGCTTCTTGTGCTCTGCTCGTATTCTGAAATTGGAACAAAATATTTAATGTAAAGTTGTTTACTTTGTGATGATAATTAAGATTACATCAAAAAGTAAGACTGGTTTGAGTAGCAGCCATGTGGTTACTTGCATTTCCCCTTATTAAATACTTCTTGTGGAGGTAGTGCTCTCTCTGATAATATTAATTTAGGGATCATGTGTATAAGAGTACATGTAGTTACACTCATTCTTTCCTGTGCATAACTGGGCTTTAAAGTCTTCAAAAAGTAAGTATAAAAGAATCTTAAATTAAGCCTGAGCTTATATGATAAGCACAAGCTGAGGTCACATTAACGAAAGCATAAAATGCCAGGGGAAATTGAAGATGAAAGTCACCTAACAGAACAATGTATACTATTTACAACAACTCGTTCAACTCTATCAACTGATTTTGAAATGTTCCATTGAAGCCATAAACTCTGGTTATGGGAATCGTCTGGCATTACAGCATCGATTTCATTTTTCATTTGATCTATTTATTAGAGAATAGCATATTTTTCTCACATTCGAGGCTAGAAAAGCATCTGCTCCAGCATACTAAGTCTGGGTAAAAAAAAATCCATATTAAAAAGTGTATTCGATGTATTGAACTGATTCTGTGTAATCATGTTTCGGTACACAACTTTGAACATACGATAAAATACCTCTTGCAGTATTTCGCAATACTTGTTTGTTTCAAATTGATATACAATAGTGATTCCATCTTCATGTGAACACGTGAGATCAAAGAGAAACTTGCAAACCTGAACTCTGTTACTGCTTTGAGAGCACAATGGTCCTAGAGGGTGATAATAGTCTGCTTTTGTCGGCTTTCATGTTCAACAAAGACAAAAGAATTCATTTGGCTGATTTAACGTTCAAAGTATTTATCTGGTTTCTTAAAGCACACACACCAACAGGGCGAAACAATCAAAATGGCACTGTACGTCGCAGATCGTGCTACTAATGAAACTGACTAGTAATTTGATGAAGATAGGAAGTCAAATGACGCTTACCTGTAAGTTAAAGTTTGATTGATATTCTGCGAGTCTTCAGCCTGGAGTGAAGGACTTGTACGAGAGAGTGCTGCGCATGTGCCAACCAGATTTTCAAAGCAGAACTATGGACTAATGTCATTTATGGACTTATTGAGTTATGGTGGGTCCTAACTGGGAGGGCGTACAACTCCTTCACTCCAAGTTGATGACTCGCAGAATTATCATCTAACTTCAACTTACAGGCAAGTCTCGTTTGATTTCCAATTCTATTTCGTGACCAGCCTTTATCGTTACAAAGTTGTACGAGATTTCAGAGCAGACATTGGTCATTGTTTGTGTAAATCAGTACAATAACTGCCAAACTGTAAGCATAGTGGGCAATGAAAGAGGTACTACAAAGTTGCACTTTGGGGCATGACTTATATGACCCCCTTCTATTATTCATTCATACACTGTAAACAGAATATCCCAGATTAAACTGATTGACAGCAGATAGATTGTAAAAGCGTTGAGATACTTGTTCACTGGACCATCCAACAGAACTAAGGATACAATTGCCATCAACATTTCTAGATGCAAGAAATGACGTAGATGCTGCTCGGTACTATGAGCTTTATACTTTACAGTGTCAACACCAGCAGACTGTAAAACAGACTGAATCCATATAGAAATAGTATCAGTGGAAACTGCAGCATACGACGTTACAAAGCTTATGAACAGTTGCTTATTAGACTGAACTCTACGTGCATTGATATGAGCTATGTACTCATTCAAATTAAGCACTATACATAGTCTATGATCAAAATCAGAGCTGTAAGTCTCAAGTGGTTGAAATGATTGAAAACTATCCTAACATCTCAAATTTCTGAATGTTTAGGAAACCTGGGAAGGATCTCATAGACACCCTTCATAAAACGTCTGACAAGAGGCATCTGACCTAATGGGACACCATCTGCAAACTGCAAAATAGAAGAAATTGCACTCCTAGCTAATCGGCTAATGCCTGCCGGACAAGAGGCAAACGAATAGTGTCATTTTCTTGTGTAATGGATGTTTCTTCTCTGGGGAGGCTGGTAGATGAAGGTGGCAGGGATGTGAGAAGTGGGTACCATGTTTGGATTGTCTATCTTGAAACTACCACAACGCCTGTTGCCATCTCCACTTTTATTTTCTGAAGTGCTCTGAGAATACAGCGGAAAGGGGGGAAACGACAACTTGAAACAATAAAGTGCTAAGTTTTGCCATGAACAGGAAGATACATCAACAAATAAAGCACTAGGCTTGGGTCTAAAGGAACAGAGTCAATGTACTAGTTTATTGAAACGGGATGCAAGAAGGTCAATTGTTGGCATAAAGCCCAAGACATCAAATGCTTTGTGTAAAGTATTAGAATTAAGAATCCACGCTGTATCTTTAGATGAAAAAAACCTAGATTCCCTATCTGTCACCGTGTTAGTCTGTCCTGGGATATGGGCTGCTGTGAGCCAGTTGTCATTTGAAATACAAAATCCCCACAAAGAAACAGCAACTGTATTACAGTTATTGCTGTGGCAAGTGCCCATGTTGTTTATAATGCTGACAGCTGCAGTGTTGTCTATCATAATCTTAACGTGAGAATGAGTGATTTATTTGCGGAAACATTTTAATGCTAGAAAAGCTAAAATAACTCCAGGTAATAGATGTGGTGAGTAGCCTCCTCAAACGTCCACATTCCATATGTAGATGTATCATTAAAAGCTGCACCCCAGCCTAGTAGGGAGGCATCGGAATATATAATATGTTCAACTTTCGGTGGATAAATCACATTAAATGCACTGCCGATATTTGTAAACCACCAATGCAGCTCCTTTTAAGCTGATTCTGAGACAGACATGTATGCCTTGTTATTGCCTTTAATGGCTTTTAGTGCCATAGTTTTATCTCTTTCTAAACATCTATAATATAATGCACCATGTTGTACTGCAGGTAAACTGGAGACAGTATAGCCAACTGCTCGAGCCACATGGTCAATGTGCAAACGCTCCTTGTGAGCTAAACATAGGAGTTAAAATCTTTTATCTTTTGTCTCTAGTAAATCTCACAGTCATAGTCTATGAGTTGATTATAAAGCCAAGAAATATGATTTCTTGCTTAAGTATTAACTGTGATTTGTTGGGATGGACAAGAAACCCAAGGCCCTCAAACATAATAACAATGTCAACAACAGTTCGAATACAACCCTCATATGAATCACTCTGTAGGTACAAATCAGTAGCGTGCCCACAAACAGTTTTGCCAAGGGAGGCTTAAGGAGTTTTGTAAATTTTCTGGGCAGGATGATAATCCGTTGCATATTGGTACAAAACATGATTGTAGTTAAAACTTCATGTATTTCTGATAGTTGGATGCATCCTCACACTGTAATATGCATCTTTTAAATCAACTGAAGCCATCTAGCAATAAGGGCTGACTAAATTAAGAATGGAGTGAATAGTTTCCATCATAAAATGACAATACTCAACAAACTGATTGAGACGTTTCAAGTTCAGTATCAATCTCACTCTTCCATTAGTGTTGGGAACAGTAAAGATTGGTTATATATATTCAGTAGCTTCATGAGTGCTTTCGCATAACACAGATTTTCTAAGAAATGATTGTATCTCTTCCTCAGCCATTTAGGAATGTTCCTTGCAGATAGAATTTCTAGGGTATCCTGACTGTGCAGGAGGGGCGGAGGAAAATATGATGGAATTCCCGAAAACCGTGGAAAGAATGCTGGGGTCTGATTTATTCGTCCAAGCTAGAAAAATGGTAGACAGTCACGTCTTAAAAATTGGCAACCTTATCATTTAAATATAGAATGACAAAAAGACAGATTACTCTAGGGAAAAGCCTCACCTCGCCTCACTCGCAAGTTTTAATTTTTTGCAAATTTCCTTGTCTGACATTGTTAGTGATTGGGGCGGGGAGGGTATGACGCCCTCCCCTTGGACCGTAAAAGCCGTCCCCCGATAGTGACTTTGTTGAGTACTAGAACTGGAATATCTGGATCTAAACCCCTTAGTCCCAGTGAAGTTCTGGCCAGTGGTGACAGTTGAGACGATTCTATTTGTTGCCTTGATTTTTTGCATGGTGACTGTCAAATCGTCACCAAAAAGAAGCCTTCCTGGTTTTATAGAGCGTGAGCACGCCTGTTTAAAGTCATTGGCTAAACTAGGGCGAAGTGAGTCTCATATTTTGTAGCTCAGCTCCTGGTTAACATGCCCTAGCAATGCTACCGAGGTTACAAGACTAGAGACGATATGCTTATAATCTGGTTGAGATTTACTTTCCCTTGCTGATAACAGGCAGTCAAAAGCATCTGTCGTTACTGCACAAACACGTAGCAAACAATCCTGAAAGCTGACATCTTTATGTCATTTCTTCGAGAACTGCTATTAAGCTTAGCCCAGATTTCGGTATTTACCCTTGGGGCGAACAGGGTATGACAGTTCCGGGGAATCTTGTATTTTTCGCATATAGTTCTCCTCTTAGCCACATCCTGAAAAACAAATTCAAAGTAACAACCAACAGTTGTCACCAAAACTCATAACCATCAGTAGCAGAATTTTCTAGTTGTAGTTTTGAGTTTTTTTTTTCAACTGCTATATATGGTTCTGTGATATCTGTAATATGTATCAGATATCATTGATGTTTGTATATGGTTCAGTTAGTTTTGTTCACAACTAACATTTGCGATTTTGAATTTGTTTTTCAACTTCTATATATAGTTCTGTTATATTTAAATGTTTAATCAATCTTGTATTTTGAGTCCATAGGGGAAGGCGAAGTAGGTACCTGGAAAATTTGAAGTAATGCGACCAAACTTTTTTCCCAGAGGGAAAAGTAAAGAATTAGGGGCATTGTAATTGTGCTTATATTGTCCTTTATATATATACTACCTTATTTCTGCCCTTGGATAGATGATAGACCATCAACAAGTGAAAGTAGTCATTTTATAAGCATAGACACCATTAGGACGGGGGACAGGAGGATACCTTCCCCTAAATAGAGACTTGGGTGAATACACACTCAACCCTATGTACTCAAAATTAATTATAGAAAATATTGATATTGATTACTTTAAAACTTTTAGATATTTAGCAGTTTGAAGGACCCTTTATTTTTGTTCTGTTTAGTTCTTTGCTTATTGTTATTCGTATTAAACTTTTTAATTCAATCCAATGCATTGGATATCGCAAATATAAGACAACTTTATATCTTTTTTTGATATCACAAAAAAAAAGACTAACGACAAAAAGACTAATTAGTTTACATTAGTTACAATCCTTGAGACAGGGATTACCTTTGAAGATCAGGTCATCATGCATTGAGAGATCTTTGCAAATACTCCAGTATTGGACTATGGTGTTTGGGCACTGTCTCTTGTTGTCAGGCCCTGTTTATCTTTCCTACAAACTAGTTTCACCTTAGTACATGATTGCTTATAAGAGATTGCTGTTGACTGAGATGGGTACTTTTGAAACATTTTATGAGCTTTTCTTTTTGCCTGAATGGCAGCCCTACACTTGTCATTCCACCAGTTCTTGGGTCTTTTGGAGTCATTTTAAAAATGCAATTTTTACACTTGAACCAGTTCTTGGGTCTTTTGGAGTCATTTTAAAAATGCAACTTCGTCATTGGTGTTGCCAATTTAGCTGACTCCAGCAGGATTGATTTCAAGTTAGACTCAATTGCATCAATATCAGAATTGGAAGAAACAAAGGACAAGTCTACTTCCTATAATATCTAATAAAAAGGGGCCATTTGCCTTTGGAGCTATTAAATGCAGGTATCTGGAGTTTGGAAGTATAGTATAAAACTTGAAATTATGTAAGAATTGCAGAATGATCAGATTGCAGAGACAACACCTTTACCATATGAACTAGATCATAATATGAAGAAGGACCCAGAAGAAAATCTATAGTTGAGGAAGAGTCAGAAACTTGATATGTATGTTAAGGGTTCAAGGGTTCTTTTAATATAACCAATATATACAAAATACTAGGTAACTCTAAGCTGAGAGTATAGCTCGATTGCAATTGAGCTATCTTTAAGCAACACTAAATATGCACAAAAATTAAAAATAAATAGTTCTCTTAACCAATCTTGGCAGAAATAAATAAAA
>JAAAKL020008106.1:0-16239 GCA_010016065.2 Carybdea cf. marsupialis auct. non (Linnaeus, 1758)
GTAAATGATAGAAATTTCTCTCAGGTGGGGCGCCGCCCCCCCACGCCCCCCCAGCTTCGTGACCGGTAGATAGAAGTTAAGCGTTTCAGATACACCATATCCACGCTATCTGATTCCCATATCTTTCTCCGCTGATGAGGGTGTCAACACCAGGAATCGAACCTGTGATCTACTCAAATGCGACCCGCTCCTTGTCCACTGAACTAGGTATCCGCGAAGATAAAATACTCTTTTCCTCCAAACGATACTTTAGCTCGCAATCTTCCACTGGTGGACACCGACACGCAGTGCCAGAGAGCAGAACTTTCTGACTCGTTGCTTGATCCTGTATCGAACGCCATCAGGTAATCATTCTCTGCAAATCCCATTGAAAGTTTTGAAATATTATGCAGAATAGAAGATCGTAGAATCAATTTACCATACTTCCGTTCATTTGGTTATCTCCAGGCAAAACGATACCAATGTGAATGATTTAGACATAGTATAATAGCAAAAGAGTCTGGTACCAAAAGCTATCTGTAACTGCATATACACAATCTATTCACTGGTGTTCGCAGGGAGGGGGGGGAGTTCGATTGATAAATGACCCTCCTTACGGAACCAAAATATTCCTATGTGTTGGTTTGAACAGGAAATATAGCTTTATACGCAGGATATGACAATTAAGAGCATTCAGCCCTGTTGTAGAAAAAGTGAACAGGCCCGTGCTTCCACCCCTTCGAAAATTAGCAACTGATAAATATGTTGATGCAATCCGATTCTCAAGCTATCGGGTATTGTGTAACTAAGGCTTGAGTCAGTAGAGTACATTTTCCAGGGAGTGAACCATTCGAACAGATTTATGGCTGCAGACAGTAGAACAAAATCAGTGATACATGCATCATATCGTTGCGGGTTAAAATTCAAGATATATTATACCAGCCACTAAGAGAATTATACTAACCCCTCGGCTTTCAATTGCATGGGTGTACCTTAATTTTTCTTTGAATAACTAGCGTTAAAGTTAGAAGATGCCTCTCAAATTCTCGAAGGTACCAAATGTTGACTTCTTCTACCAGATCAAAAAGCTCCGTCTGCATTTCTGATGTCCCCTAGAATATCTGTTTAGTAATTGAGCCATAAAAATTTTGGTTCGATTTTATTCATGGCAATCATTTGAAATAACCTTCAAACACAACGTACTGTATATGTATTGCGAATTTCTATGTTCAATTGTGTGTTGATCGGATACGAAATCAAAGAGCTGAGGACAGGAACCTTTACGTAAGTAACCTTTTGTACCATGGGTAAGCATTAGTCCTTGCCGTTTCTCAGGCAGTGCTTTTTCTACCCAGATTGTTGATAGTTTCTTGCTTGTGGGATTGGGCAACGATTTCGCGAAAAAGTGCATCGACAGGTGCAAGACGCTTTCTGTGGACAATCCGACTTCATTCGGCGGGCTTTGATGGATTTCACCCGTAACAACAACTGCTTTCACTCCGAATCATTGGGTGCTTCACTACGTTAGCCTTAATCTTGTAAGCCAGTTACAGATTTTAGATTACAAAGCTCACTGAGTAGATTGGTAAATGTCTCCTTAACTAAAAATATTAAAAGATCCAAATCATAACAGTCTATCGCTAATCAACTCCTTAAATTTATGTTGGCATGATCCCTTCAAGTCCTTTCTCCATAGCTAAGTAGTAGTCTCTGTTCCAGCCCATTTATTTAACAGGTACAACTATATTCTAAGCACTGGGGCTCAGTATATCCATTATACTCTACATACACTTATTCAGGCCAATTCCAAAATCTTTTCCACTGTGAGAAATTGCCTTTGCAGATCGTACAGATGTCGCGAAGCGAGCGCGCCCTACATGATTCTTTGAGTAAGTGTGAAGGGAACAAACAGGATCTTGGAGGGCCATCGCTGGTTGCTTACTCCAAAAGAGTCCAGTCCGAAGTTAGAGTTATCTAGTCCGCACCTTATGATGTCTTGTAGTATCGATAACACCCTGAATTTCGTAGTACACACGTTCTGGTATCTGTGTAAGCTTGAGAGGTATGCCGACTTTAAACCCCAAAAGAATGTATGAGGAATTCAGAAATTTTTTATGCAGTCAGCGAAATAAAAAGCTGGTCAGGTATTGACGCCCGCTTTAGCAAGTGATCCCTCTGGTGTCTCAGTGCTAGACAAATCTTATTGTTACCACGGAATAAAAACTTAATACAACCTAAGTCGTCTATTTATTTGATAGATTTATACTTGATCAAGTTTAACACTTAAAACAAAATATAAGGTAATTGTTAACAGACATAATCCGCCATCTCGAAGACATATTTGCTTGGCTTCGAAGGTAAGAGGTTGGAAACAAGTGAGTTACCGACAAAGGGACCCGAGAGAAGTAACTCGAAATGTGCTGATATGGCTTCGCGTCCAGCTGTTAAAATTGAGTTGACTGTTATCTTGCAGTAAAAGCTGCATATAATGACGTTTTAACATATCGTTAAAGAATCATAGAAAGTGGATATTTTTTTAAATATCAATCTCTGTGGGTAAAAATCTCCTGTAAGTCTACATGTTTCTATAGTATTAATTAAAAGTCAAAGTATCTAACTGTAGATACAGCATGAAGGCTATATTGGCTACAATTTTTGGCGGACACTTTTCCCACCAGTGAGCTTTTAGCTGACCTCCTTTAGAAACTTTTAAGATTCGCAGGTCCACAGTTATTTCTCGCGTATCCCAGGTTGAAAACCACAGACCAAGAGTATGAGTTCCCAAGGTGTGATGCAATACAAAACAAAGGACACACCAGATCTCTCGTTTGTATGGGACCGTAGCTCAGTGGCAAAGAATCGTACGTTGTGCAGCTACGGAGACCGTGGGTCCGACTCCCATGGTCCCACGATTTTTCACCATCGAGATTTCCCACCAAAGTCTGTCTTCAGTCATTACACCTTTGTATAGTGCCTATAAAATGCTAATGTTACCAAAAGGTATCACTGGGAAGGTAAAGGTAGTTCCATACTCTGTTACAAACGATAACGTATGCAACGTGGCAGAGAATCACATGCCCTGAGGCGTGGCATGTTATGTTATGGAGGCCAGTTCCTTTCCTCGATACCTCGATACCGATCTCTCTTTCTTCCCCAATTAATCTCAGGTACACATTTTGTTGCTGTATTCTTCATTAGAACTTTTCAGATTGATGGCCGAGCTTGGACTCAAACCATTAACCATCTGCTTGCTAAATCAGCTCTCCACTGATCGATAGAGAGCGTGCTTCCAATGCGAAGATGTACATACATGAGTATCAGTGGTGGTTTCAGGGGGAGGCTGACGGGGCCATGGCCCGAGGCCCCGCGCCTGTAGGGGGCCCCGCCCCTCAATGCGAAAAAAGGAATGTGTCTCACTGCCCATATCAATATCATGGAAGTAGGTGAAAACTCGAAACTGTATCCACTGGAAGGAATAAAATGTCTCTGGAACTTCCGCAGTACGATCATGTGTGAACTTCCTTGCAATGCATGACGTCATTGGGCTCAGCAAACTTTTTCGACCCAGGGCCCTGCACCCTTCAAAACCGCCACTGATGAGTATTTCCAAATCAATAATCGTAACAAACTCGTATTTTACGTTGGGATTACGCATGAAACTTAAAGTAGAAAAAATTCGTCTCGTTATCTTGCTGTAATATCTTTCTGTAAAGCCTTACATCTGCATGGATAGAGCACTGCCTCAACTGATGCAGTTTCGATTTATGGTTAATGTTGCACTATATTCTTATAAATGATAAATATCTTCTGACTCGGACTCTAAATACTTAGACAGAAAGCTGGATGAGGTCAAAGAAATCTGTATATTGATAACTTCAAACACATCATCGTCAAGCTACAATAAGTTTCCAAAAGTCATTTGGAAAGGACATTGTTCGTCGGGGCTGATATCGTGCATCACAGAAAATAAACAAGGTAGAAGATCACGGGGCAGAAAATCAAACGTACAGATCTGTGTTAAACGATATTGGGCAGTAGTTTCAAAATTTTAAAACTAATGACTGCATAAATAAAACTAATTCTTTACAGACAGGCAAGCTAAAAATATCAACTATCACATTTGTCTGTTTTAATAACATTTTTGCAGCAATGGTTTTTAACAGATTTCAATAGTAGCGTTATTCCGGTACATGAAATTAAAAAGAAGCTGCATTCAAAAATTTCTCGTTGTAATTCAAAGAGTGGTATTTCTGCAGCTTTATTGGAAAATTCGAGGCAACTTGGTAACAATAAAGCACCATCGACTCGCAGCTCTGCACTCTTGCTTCCATATTGGATTTCTCTGCTTTTTTCTTGTGAGAGATAATGCTGGAAAACTCCTCACGTACAATCGTGTAGTCGACAGTGTCATAAAAAACGGTTGGCGTATACTCGTTTTCGATTGATATTCAGAAATGAGAAGGTAGCTGCATTTTATGCTTAGATCAAGACCTTGCATCAGAAGCCAGTTCGATCAGACATTTCTTTCACAGGGATTATGGTCGCTAGAGCAGATCTCGAAGGGATTATTTAGCAAGAAGTTTCTTTACTTGGGATCCGGGATGTTCAGGGAACTAACGACCGAAGTGTCGAGTTATGATAGAAAACTGCTCTTCCTTGTTTACACTTATCAAAAAAGTTGCGTAACTTAGTAATATCTCTCTGCCTCCTTTTAGCACACGACCATCCTAGAAAGACAGCTTTTTACTGGCATTCATCTGCTGTTGCCTTGTTTCTTGTCCTGTTCACCAGCATGAAAATTCTCGGGTACCGTTACCGGTTTAAGATTCCTTAAATTTGTCATAAGGCCAAGAATACACCTATAAAATTCACTGGGGAAAGAGGGAGAGGACATTTTCCTGGGCTTCACTGCGATGACATCATAGCATGAACAGAAAGGCCTATTCAAATATCAAGAAACTAACGGAAATGCAGAAGCGCATCGTCCATGGCCATGATTTTCAGACCGCAAGAATTTCGATGGGTAGCAGCAGAGGAAAACTGTAAACTAAATTGGGGTTTTATTTTTTATATATGTATGTTAATTAAGGACTAGTTTGTACTAAATAAATAAATAGATAAATGTAATGCATGTGCAAATGATCATAAATCGTAAGGAAGTAACTGTAATTTGAAATCCTCTTTTCGCATCCTCTCTTGCAATTTCTGTTGTTAAAGTGCAGAATATTACTGAAGAAAGCCACCTGACTGTTAGAATGTTAACAGTGGGAATGACGCACAGGAAGGAATAATTGCAAACAAGAATGAGATTGAATAAAAGTAGTAGATGGTCCTACAAATCTTAAAGAGCGACTGGGGTGACCAGAGAGACTATTTAGACTTGAGCGAAATGGTACCTGTGTAATCAACTTTGCATACAATTTTTAGGGACGAAACTCATGACTTATCTGGTAACACTGCGTGTGCTTCATCCTCAGGTAAGTTACGGTTCGAATACTGTTGCTTGTACATATGCATTTATTTAGAACTTTTCTCTCATAATAGAAAAGAATGAATGATAAAAGGGAAAACATTTCTGTCACATTGGTGGACAAAATTCTTCTGTCCTAGTTTGGTCTGAAAAGCAGTGTCTAGCAAGCTCTCGGCGTCCATGCTGTTCCTGTTCCGTTTGCTCGGTTATAGAATGAAATGTAAATCTTTGTAGTCTATTAGTGTTTACTAACATAGTGAATGCTTAAGAAATGTTTAAATGTCAAATATTCAATGAGAGGCCAACCCTTCCCTTTAAACCGCTGGACATCATAATCATGTAGATACTACTCAATCGGTTCAATCTCATGTACAGTATACTGCCCATGAAAAACTGGTACTAGACCATTAGATTCTTGAATGATGACCCGAAGTATCTACGGTGAATGATTTCAATGCTTATAAGTCATAAAACTAATACCGTAAATAAATACCGTAATACCATAAGCCCAACACAAAAAGCGGCGGAATGGTTTGAGTTCACAGGGAAGGATAAGAGCTGTCCTTGTTTAGAGCTGTTTCTTTCAGAAAACGTATTCAAAATCATATCAACAATTCTAAAAGTCCATGACGTTGTTTAGTCGACCAAAATGCATTCAATTGATTCATACGCCGCCACGCCCCCTTGCCCCGAGACTGATCAAGCACTGGTATTACAGGACAAGCTGGCTGCAGAAGGAAATGCATATCTTAATAACATTTGAAAGCAACTAGCCACATTTCATGAGTCATCTTACAAGATATTTATACAGGGGAAAAATTTATGTCTTTTGTTGATTATAGGCCTTTATAATAAGAATAACAATAGGGTCGTCCCAGTCTCTTTCATTACATGTCCCTGGGGAAAAGTGTACTCTTGAGGCTACAAAAGTCGAGGAACACTGGCTTTTATGCAAAAATATGTTAGATAGATGGGTCTAAATTAATTCCAAAATTTGACTTTTTATTCTGAAGAGGACGTATTACGTGTCATCGAATTCAGAAAACGTGTTTTCATCCGATTTGCTATCATATCCAACTGAATTTAAATTTGTGAGTAGAGATTGTCTTCCTCTTCCATTCTGATCAATAATTTAACATTTCCTACGTTAACTGATCACGAAAGGCGCTTTGACTGCTTTCTAATCCTTTGCGAAGTTTATTTTAGAATCAGTAACACCGTGTTGTAACAGTTAAGAGTTTGCTTGAAGTTCTTACGGTAATGAAGGCACGCTTTGTCTAAGGAGATTCACTGTGCAGTGTCGATGGAGGGCTATGTCGCGGATGACATTTCATCACGTAGCTAAAAGATCAATTTGTGAATTTTGTAGACATTTGGTTTATAATCTTACACCAGTCCGCGTACGATCCCAGCCCTGGGAAGCATTGATCGCTTCTATTCACAACAGCCGCGGGATCCACCGTGTCCATGCAAGGGAAATTGGGGAAATGGGAACTCAAGACGTCCGTCGTATAGATTCTATCTGAATTTGGATGGCCAAGCCGTGTCAAACTTGTGTTACGTTGAAGTAACTTGTTGAACACTTAAGGGTTAGAACAGATTGTGGTCTACTCAGACAATTTTACTACAATTCACTGAGAGAGTCTTTTATGTGATAGAACAGTTACTTGTGCATGCGTCTATAATCCACACCTACATAACAGCGCATAGATGAAGGAATGCCTAAATAACGTGGAACGTGATGACAGACTGTAGATTAGAGACTTAGTCTAACTACTTTCAGTACCTTGTGAAAAAATTCTTTCATGGCATTTTTTGAAATAAGTTTGCTTTCTAGGGATTACTTTCCCAAGTTACTCGTGTTATAATTCGATTTCAAAAACAGTCCGCATAACAAGGTTGTGTAGGAAATGTATCGCAATCAGTGAGGATTAAGATGGCAATCGAAGTAACATGCTTGGTAAACCTAAAGCAATATTTTGTCGTTTTCTCTGATCTTCACAATAATAATATCACTAAGGTTGATGATGATGATGATGATGATGACGATGATGATGATGATGATGATGATGATAATAATGATAAAAGTAAAAGTAATGATGGGCCCACTATATGCAAAATGAACTTTCCTGTCCTACACTTTAGTTGCATAAAAAAGTGTACGTTGTAAAAATCCCGTTACATATTACTTATTTAATAAGCTAATAACTTAAACTGGTTGGCACTTCAAGTGAATTTTAGAAACCATATGAAAGGGTAAAACAGTGTCAAATGTTACTGAGTCAAGTGGTCTGGTTAGGCTTGATGTCATGTTCCCCAGGCCTTTGAGTAAAAGAATGCCTTAACTCACTCACAATATCAAAGGATCGTCTACATCCATTATCTGTCTCATCAACAGAATTGCTAACCCTAAACAAGTAGTCGAATACCACAATGTCCTGAAATAAGGCCCTTCCAAATAAAACCTTCCAAATAATAAGTCTCAGGATCACAAGAGAGAAGAGAATATGTCATTACTGAGTGTCGAATGTCACTCAATCAATCGTAACTTCAAAATCCTCATCTAAGCAATTACGTAGATCAGTTTCTCTGGACCATGTGACTCGATCGAGAAAGGGCTACCTTATCACAGACAGTACGTCCAAAAGTTATAGAGATAAGAAGAGATTTCATATCATCAGTAGCAGAAAATGAAAAATTCTCAAAATTCCAGATCACAAAGAAAGTGATAAATAATATGTTCAGTACTCTTTTAGATATCCAAGAGCAGATTTCTACTTGAAGTCACACCCGCAAAATCCATTGACTACCTCCTTGCCAAAATCCAAAAAATGTAGGGAAGGGAACCCAAAAATGCCTAAAGAGATACCTGCAAATAGCAAGATGGTGTATCCATAAAAAATGTAAATCTACCAAATTTAAAACGATTAACCCACAAAACATGACAAAGTAAATTCCTGATAGTAGGGAGATAAATTTACCATAAAGCAGGAGATTTGTCAGTAAAACGAAGTAAACTTATACCAGTGGAGTTGTTTCAAGGCAACCTTGTGAACTCTTGGAGAGTACCAAAATACCCGAAGCAAACAAAACATTTGACCTGGCTGTATTCATTATGAAGCCTCTCCTTCATGTGACATAGATATTCAAGATTTGACGTTTGACATTTGACATTAGGCCTTTGACATTGACATAAGAAAATCACCTTGATCGACCATGACATATATCCGACCAAAAACCTACTTATTGATTTCAGAATGAGAAACTTAGAGGTAAAACGTTTGGCAAGCTTTATCTTAGTTCATATGACCCCACGAGCTTGATCTCAGGTAGATCTATTATACATATAGAATGGTGCGCATTTCCAACGTAAACGTCTGTATCAGATGGACAATTTATGGGGAAGATTTGATTGGTTATAAAAGAAAGCAGAATTACGCTAGAAGAGATACCAGTGGAAACGACAAACCATATTAACTTTGCTCTAGTATATCTTTAAACTCGACATTTTCAAATACTCTGTCCTCGATGAGTGTAAAATTGTAACGATAATTACCGTTTCCACACTGTCGACCTAAATGTGAGACGATCTAAATTTTAGATCGTCGCTGTAGGTCGACAGTGTGGATGCGGAGACCAGCTAAATATTGCCTATTTAGATCGTCGAATTTAGTTCGTCCAACCGATGCACTAAATCAATTTAGTTCGTCCAACCGATGCACTAAATCAATTTAGGTCGACCTAAATTTGTGTGTGGATACCGGACGACCTAAATGGACGAGCTAAATTACACAATTGTCACCTTTTGTCACAAAGTGATTTAGAAAGTTTGTTTCCTTGTCCTGAATGCTGGTTGAAAACTGTTATCAACGTCATAATCTTCAACAGATCAACCCCCTCTTCCTGCTCTTTGTGTCCTTGATTTAGGTCGACTGAAAGATCAGTTGATTTAGTTCGTGTGCACACCGTTTCTACACTGACGTGTTAAATTTCGACGATCTAAAGTCACTTCGATCGTCTCCTAGGTCATCCACCGTATCCACACTGTCAACCTAAATGGGAAGTCTAAGTATTTAGCTCGTCTGATTTAGGTCGACAGTGTGGAAACGGCTAACGCTATGACGCCACGACACCATAACACCATGATGCCACGACACCACGATATCACGATGCCTCGACACCACGAAGCCAAGACAACACGACGCCACGACAACACGACGCCACGACAACACGACAACACGACAGCACGACAACATGACGCCACAACAACACGACGCCACGACAACATGACACCACGACCATTAAATATCAGGTAGATAAATGTAGAGACGTTGTAGGAAGTATGAGAATAACCTAATTAAGATGCAACACACTAGGAGACCTTTCTAATCTCGCCTGAGCTAAATTGTGGCAATGAACTAAAATATTATTGATTTTATTATGTACTTATTTTCTTTGTGGCTTAAAATTCCTTTGTTGGGTGACTTTCAAAACACTTACGATTGAGTTCGGAAAAATGGGGCATCTAAGTTATTAACATATGAACAATTTCCCAGGTCTTCGAAAGTTATTCCAGAAGCCCTTTCTACTCAACTTCTGGACGTTTTCTTGATCCTCTCTGGACCCTCCCCTGCCACCAAAAATGATTGACGATGAGAATATCGGCATAGTAGGCTTAATAGTCTAGAAACTAGCCACAATTGACTTTAGTTTTTTACCCTTACCCATGAATACATAACATATCATATTTCTCTCTATATATTGATGATATGGAAGCGTACGTAAAAGTAGCTTGTGTGTCTGCCTGAGTACTTATATCAATGAAATGGCACCAATGAAGCTAATCGCGAAATAAAAAATAAGGGTCCTGGTGGTGAGAATTCGGGATCGACTACCCGAATAGTCGACTTTACTATTGCACTAGTTAGTGCAATGGTAGAGTCTTCGTTTTCTGTGTGGGAGATCCTTGGTTCGATCCGGGCCAGCGCCTCAAGCACTTCATGTTTAGGACATCTATATATGTATATGTATATATAGCGATAAAGAAATTAAGGGTTTGATATATCCTGCTCTCACGGTTTGTTACCAATATGAAAATTTATGTCACAGATGTAATCCGCCTCGCACTATAGAAGTACTTGCTGCATAATGTACGCCATAAAGAGTGATAGGAATCTTTTCAATTTATAGAAACTCGTCGAAATCCAAAGTAGACCTCCTGATCACAAGAATTCATAAACATGGTCTCATACCATCGTAAGCTAAAATTTGGGATGTTATAGTTTATTGACATCAGAAAATAGTTCATCTGCTAGAGGGGTAAATACAAAATCAATTACTATTTATCCTACAAGGTAAAGTCCAATCTTCTTGTGAACGGGGCAGCACACATGACGACGACTTAACATAGTGTTTGTGCAGGGTATATTTGATGAAGATAATACCGACACGTGAAGACACCGTACTGTAAGTATACATGGTCTAGAATAACCAGTCACTGATCTTTATATAGAGGAATCTGTAAGAAACCTTCATAGAGGGCACCTGTGGTCTTGCAAAGAGGGGGGTTACTGAATGACAGAGGGGACAAGTACCCACGTGCTCCAAGCTATAATCGCCATTGTTTCTTTGCCTTTTAGAGTTTTTTCCAGTATAGAACGAGCGAGTATGTTATTCCGCCATACCATGTGATATGGATTTGTCCTCATCTTAAGTGGTCATTAGTACAATACGAGTTGACTAGTATTATCACATAAAAGTCTGTTGTTTTTGATCTTGAAAAATGGTTAATTCACATAGACATTGAGGTCCCTATGCAGACGTGCTACCATTACATCTTGCTCGCTTATCGCCCAAAAGGAAAACTTTTCAATGTCATTAAATTTTTTTGGCGTCACAGCAATATTTACCAGCCCCCGACGAAGTACATGTAGGTCCATTATAATGAGATAATTGGTATATAAAAAAAAGATTTGAATGTTTGAAGGCAACAGCTGCGTCTAGCTGGATTTATGTTGCACTCATCAACTAACTGACATGGTAAAAACACGGATTGACATCCTCTTAAATTATTGACGTACATCACAATTTTCTATGTTTTGAGAGTCAGTGATCAGTTCAAATTCGGGGCTTTATGTCCTCGAATTTCTGATCTTTGTTCCGTTGATAGAACCACCTTGCTCACACAGCTGTAGTTTAAATCGTTGTGCTAGTGATATCAGCACTTCGAGATGCAAAAATTCGCACCCGACAGTTTAGGCGTCATCAGAAATTCATTGGATATCTGAAACTGATCACAGCCCTGCGTTTTCATATTCTTTGAGTGTTGTTATTCTTGATAAGTATGACAACAAGCTGTTTGTTGATGACGTTTAAAGCTACCAGCCATAAGCGTCCACCTGGAGTGGAGTACCTGGTGCCAACAAGCGACACTTGGCCTCAATGTAGATGCTGGTGGCTGTCAACTAATTTCCCAATATTCCTCTCCAAACTAACGTAAATGTTTTAAACTATTGTTCTCAACTTAGGTCGGCTTTACGAACTCAAAAGAGGTCAATTTTCAATGCTGAAAAGTTTTTAAATTGCTTAGCTAAGACTGCGAAGGCTTTGTTAATACTAAATATACCCTCCCAAACACTAGTATGGCTCACAATTTTTCTTTATCTTTGTTTATCTATTATATATTATATTGTTGATAGCAGGTATCTTTTAATACCTGCGGATTGCATCTTTGTTTTCAAGAACTGGATTTCTTCACGGTAGCTTGATTTATTAAGTAAACAACTTTGGATGCTTAAAAAGTCTTACGTCTCGAGTATATTTTTGGTACTATAATAACGATGTATGCACTTACTACTGACCCCTCAGTGCCCCTCTTTGTTGTCGGTCCTACTCAAGGGCTCCCAGAGAAGCACACGGGGTATACCCTATGAATATCCTGTTCCCATTGAGAACAACTGCTTGATATTAAGATCTTGGCCTTCTCTCAAGTATCTGGATAAACCATTGTAGAAATTTAATATTTCCAGAAGTAACCGATGCCCAACTATCACTGGCATCAACCAGAGATTGGGATGTGAGTCAAGTGACAGTTTTCGCACTTGACCGTTTATGGTCAATGGTCTTTGATTTGAAAGGCCGTAAAATGGCCTTTGCAATCTGATAACAAAGAAGAAATTCTCATGCAACAGAGGATGCTGATGTAACAGTGTTTTAATGTTTTGAATCATTTAGATGCGCAGGACACTAGAGTCAAAAAAGGAACATTTGTAATGGCAATATTAGAAAGCTATGTTACAGGTAGCAAAACAAGCATCCTTTTTAGACAATGCGGAGGGAAAGTGTGACATAACCATGTTGTAAATGTTTCAATTGTAGACTAAATACTTAATTTTATGTTGCCCTATCAGTAAGAATGTCAATGGTCAAATTTGAGAGTGATGCCCTTTCCCAACACCGATGTATCAGCTTTCAAAGTTTTCAATCTCTCAAACAAAACCTTACCATTTGATGCTGGTTCCTAACGTAAAGAACGAATGGATATTAATAGAGTTTTGACCAGAGATTTTTAAAATTCAAACGCCTGTAGTTTAGCACTATAACACTACAGTTCTGGTATTTTGGGAAACAGCGCATTCCAGGGTTGCCCTTAGATATCTGAAGTCCAATCTTACTATTTCCAAAACTTTTAATTTGTGACGTCATCACATTCCCTCTGCATATAGATGACATGACGTTTCACCTCAAGGCGTGGCCTGGACAGCTTAAGGGGGCACACCCTCTAATTTTGCAGAGCAATCATTTGTCACACAAGGAATTTACTTTTGTGAAAGAATAAGTTATAATGGGATGAAAGCCCCGGGCCAAAATACCTTAAATAGAAAGATAAGGCCGTTCAGACATAGAGAGGAATCACAATCGAATGGAGTGTTGGACCTTGGGCACTTTCACTATGCGTTGGGAAAGTAATGACGTCACAAATGAAAAGTTTTGGAAATAGTACGATTTGACTCCAGGTATCTAACGGCAACCCTGGAATAAGCTATTTCCCAAACCGCCAGATCTGTAGTGTATATAGTGTTTAAACTAGAGGTGTTTGAATTTCAATATCCTCTGGTCAAAGCTCTGTTAATCTTCCTTGGTTCCTTACGTAAGGAACCAGCATCAAATAATGAGGTTTTGTTACAGAGATTTAAAACTTTGAAAGCTGATATCTCGGTGTTGGAAAAAGGCAACACTCTCAATTTTGGCCATTGACGTTCTTACTAATAGGGGAACATGAAAATTGAGTATTTTCTCCATAATTCAAACATTTTCAAAATCGTGACGTCACACTTTCCCAGCGCATTGGTTACGTCCCCCATCCCCTTAACGATTCTAGATTGGCATCTGGAACGTTACATGATATCACACTTAAACAATCGACTTGATGGCTTAGTTTGAAACACAACGTATTTATCAAGTATCTAATGGACAGCCTCTTTGTGCGTTAGCGAATGTGAACAGAGAAGAAAATACAACGAAAAGAACCTAGTACAAGTCTGATTCAAATAGTTGACACGGCAGCAGACTAGTACGGCGGAGGTCACAGGCTCAAATACCACTCCGTCCGTCAATTTATGGGCGAGATCATTTCATGGCGAATTACGAAGATAAAAAGATCATATACGTTTTTTATATGAACATTCTAATAAAAACCCATCAAATCAAAACAGTCTTCAACAGCTACTACATCAATAGAAAAATTTCACTAAGGGAAACTTCATTCAAAATTATCAATTCTGTAAACTAATTATGGTTCCTTCCCAAAAGGAATAGTGTTATTTCCCAGCTGTGATTGATGATGTAAATCGATACCTCTTTGCATCGACTCTTTAAATTAACCTTTTGATAATGTATCGTAGTGAACCAGGATGCCGTTCTTGCCTGAGTTTTCAAAACCAGCCATAGATCAAGTGGAGATCAAGCTGTAAAATGTATTTTTTCTCCTGCTTTGATTATTCATGCCATTCTCCTAATATCCAAAGTCCAGTTCATTTCGCATACAATAGCACCTTTCTCTATTAATCGTGAAAATAGCCTTTTATTGTAGAATTTTGCTGAATAATTATCTGACGAAGCGCCTTATTGTGTCCCTTCAGCAGCAAAGCCGACTGTGAAAGATGGAACAGTTCATAGCCAATAAAAATGGATCTCATTTCTTGTTTGCCATTTTGAATGGGTGTTTACTTGCTGAATAGATCAAATGAATCGTGAGAAAAACAGAGGCAACAATGCATGCTTTTGCATTGTTTTATTAAAATTGAAACGGATTATTTAGTGATGATTAGTATTTTTTAAAGTTCCAAGGCCTCCGATTAGGCTTAACAGTCCATTGAAAGTGCAAGCAAATGAGTCCTTGGCACAGCTGAGAGTGGTGTCTGTAGAAGTGTGGCAATGCGGAGGAAAAGTGAAGATTTGAATCCAGATATCTAATAACAACCGTGGAATAGGCTGTTTCCCAAAATAACAGACCTGTAGTGTATATAGTGTTTAAAGTAGAGGCGTTTGAATTTCAAAAGCCTATGGTCAAAACTCTTGGATCCTCAAGTTAGGATCCAGCATCAAATACTAAGGTTTTCTTAGAAAGACTTAAAACTTTGGAAACTGATATCTCGGTATTGGGAAAGGGAAACACTCTCAATATCGGCCATTGACGTTCTTACTAATAGGGCAACCTGAAAATTTAGGTTCTTTCCCATAATTCAAACATTTTCAAATCGTGACGTCACACTTTTCCAGCGCATTAAGGCATCGTACCGACAGCGCTGCCCTGACTGAGTTACTCCAACAAGAATTACAGGGTTCTACAATTTCTTTTACGTTATATTCTTACTCCTATTACATGCCAAGCATTTGTAGTCACTCCTCAGCATAATATCTCCCTGACTTCTTTGCCTTTCTCGATATTTGCTATTGCCGACCGTCACCCCTCATGCTAGCTGTGGGCAACCCCTTCCTTCCGCTCGCAGTCGTGCGAACGTTTTGCTTGGCTAGGGGCACATGCCCTCCTTGCCCATATCATTTCGGAAGCCGCTGTCTTAATGGATATTTCATGTACATCTTACACGCAATATATCGTACCGCCTATTCTCGTGGACTCTTTTTAAGTATAAAAGGAGCAGATATCCGAATGTTTCATGATTGATCCTTAATAAACTAAAAACGGACAGCCTTACAATGACATGAATTTGATCTCTTCAATTTAACATGTTTAATGGTTCTTACTAATTGGTTGTGCCTCATAAACCAGCATTGTCTGAAAAATATCCGCAATTGACCATCTACCGCTTATCGCTTTGAACGGCGAAGATCATTGAGATGTGAGGACAATGGCTAAGGAAAATAGCGGAGAAGGACTTGCTCGAGGAATAAAAGCGAAGGAAGGGCGGCGAAGGCTTGGGCTTGTGATGTAGGACACAAAACGGCTGAGAATGTGTTGTTGTGAATCCAGCCAAAGTAGATATGTAAACAGTGACGTGGCAGACAAAGAGCATATATAAAGTACTCTCGCGTATTATATAGGTGTTCCCCGTCCTCGGAATTAGTTTTTCTCTCCTAGACTAGGATATGTAACCTTTTGACAGGGAGACGTGGAGCCGGAGAAAGACCTTACAGACAGAAATCTAGAAGAGAAACCTTAAAAAAGAGATCCTCCAGGCCTTATAGGGGGAGTTTAAAGATCTGTCATAATGCATTTTACTATCGTTGATGTAGAGTAGTACCAACTTACACCTTGTTGGTTTTCAACA
>JAAAKL020008107.1:0-16238 GCA_010016065.2 Carybdea cf. marsupialis auct. non (Linnaeus, 1758)
ACTTATGCAAGTTTTCTCATTATGTTCATTGTAGGTAAACAAACATCAGGTTTTCTGAATGATCTATTTATTAGTGGACAATGCAAATACATTCTGATTCTAAATTCAAAAGTGTTTTCTGATCAAATGAAATAGTTCGAGTTGTAGAGTTTGGGGTGTAAACATGTGAAAATATGTATACTAAAATTTTATGAAAAAGTATCCATTCTCGAGTGGTAAGTCAATTATGATATGTATGGCCTTTCTTTCGCTATGAATTTTGGTGGGGTGACGGAGAGGATTTGCGCAACAACGTTTTACTACCAATCTTACCAGCAATAAAGAGAAATTTGGGATGTCTGATGTGTATTTATTGTGTCTATACATACTTACATAGATAATTGTAATCAGATGTTGGTATCTCTGGGAAACAAGCAATATATACTTCATGCAAGATTACGTGCCAGAAGTGAACCACTCATGTTTATTTACCGGATTCGAGAACCCTGAAACCACTTCATAGTTGCACCAAAATTGCACCAACCATTTGGTTAATACTTTAATCACATAACATTCTTCCATGATGATGGAAGAAAAGAGAAAGGAATTTGAGAAACCTCACCGATGAAACTGTAGCGTACCCTTCCTTCTCTAAAAATCAAAACGATAGTGTCTTTCGCAACAGAATCTTCTACTTGTTTTCTTACAGTGCCGGTACTAAAAACAGGGTTACTACAAAAGAAGATAAACCTACAGAAATTAGATTGGCTTGCAGATTATACAATCTGCATATGCATGCTAAAAGAAAAAAATGCAGAGTATACAGTAATTTCAAAGTCATCAAGTTAAATGAGCAATTGCCTTCGTCTATGTCGGTCAACTTCGTCTATATCCGCATCATAATTGAGTGTGATCTGTTTATTGATGAAAAGTTGTCGAGGCCGTTGAGACTTTTTTCACTCATGTAGATGCTGAGGTATGCTTTCAAGAGCTTTAAAGTACCAAATGAGCACTCATCAGTACATGTAGTGACGGAGATCGTTGCAAAAATTCAAAGCATAACTGTTATTACTAAAAATGTTCCTAGTTTTTTTCTCGATTTGAAAAGCATCAACAGCCATCTTTGGAAGCACTTTTGTATCTTGCCGATAACAGTAGGCTTGCCATCGTGAAAATTCAGCTTGAGGGGAGTCAACGCCTCTTCCAGATATGAATACTTCGTATGCATTCCATGCTTTTATCAAAACGTTAATGTCAGCATTGCTATGGTAAGCTGGAATAAGTCGGCTATAGCGTATACAGTTTGATTTTGTATCGAGAAGCGTTCTGCGAATCCTGCACTATAGACCATGCTGTATTATATAGACCATCCTGCATTTTAGTCTCGATTCAAAATATTTTTTTAACTGTTCTTCTCTTAGTTTTCTGCCCCATGCGGGCCTCGGCAAACTATAACAACTCAATGCTAGACCGAATCCGATTTAAATAAAAACGAGTTGAGGATCTGGTGCAAGAAAGCCGCAAGATTTTAATGTAGCGTGTTCTTGAACAAAACAATTTGATCTATGTAATTCTTTGGCCTCCTCTCGCTCGCATTCCATCAATTCTATTACTTGGAGTGGCCAGGCTTCCAACCCACCTTTTCTTATCACATACCAAAGAAACTTCACTTGGTGGAGCTCAAAGGTGTCCAGTAGGGCAAGCTCCTAAGCCATACGGTTGAGTACTTCAGGTAAGAGATGCGTATCACCCGACGATAGAACCACATCTCTGCGGCATCAATGTCCTTGCGAAATTTATTTACCGATGTCCACCGTGTAGAAGCGTGGCCCCGACATTATTTATTAGGAGACGCACTATAATGATGGTTTGCGATCGGTTAAATGAGATCTCATCTTGTCCTTTCTAGTGCATTTCTTCTTCCAATCTTCTTCTTACTATGTCCTTCTGAGGTTACCAGCGAGCCTAGATGATTGAAGTTCAAGACCTGTTCAATTCCATTTGTTCCTGTTGTTATTGTGCATGGAAGTTTGGCACTTTTTTCGAAATGACCATGCACTTGGTCTTATTGATGCTGATCTTTAACCCCGTATTTTTTTCTCAATAAGGACGTCGTAGAATATTTGTAAGCTTGCTTCTGACGTAGCGACCAGCACAGAGTCATCAGCATATATGTTTATTGATAAGCTTTCCGTTGACTTGGATTCTTTCTGGACCGTCTTCCAAACTTCGTACAATCATTTCTCCAGGCAGGTTGAACAGATCAGCTGATGTAGTGCAACCTTGTCTGACTCTTCGATTTATCGCTATCTGGCATGAGAGATCCTCTTGCAATCAGACATCCACACTCTGTTGTGGGTATACATTTCTGAGAAGGTGCAAATCTTCAGTTTGAATACCTTCTAAACAATTAAAGAGTTCGTTATGTCGAACGCTGTCGTTTGTGTTGTTCTCTATGTAACAATCGGCATGATAAAGATTGCCAAGATTGCCTCTGTCGTTCACGAAATCAAACTGACAAGCTTCCTTCCGATGCTCTGAATTACCATCTTGAGCAATATATTCAAAATTAAACTCATCAAGCTGATTTTTCATTGACTCGAGCACTCCAGGGTACCCGTAATTTGTGCTAGTACCACAAGGAGCGACAGAAATAAGGCTGTCGAAAATTCACCGTCCTTATAGACTCGACTATTGAGGTTGGAAAACAAGTGGGCACCCGTGTCGTCTAGAGCTTGCAGCATTCCTACTGTGATCTCATCCGGTCTTGACGTTGTTCTGGTCTGCTCTCAGTGACCCCTTTGTTTCACTTCTTAAGGTAGAAGGCCCTCTTTCTGCAGTTTTCAGGACAACCTTGGGTGGCTCTTGGTAATCCTGAAATAGTTCCTCGTTGTATTCATTCCATCACTCAGCTACCTCCCCCTTCTCATGTCAAACATTTCCGTGGGTAATTTTTGCCCACAGCATTATTTATGTTTTGAAACAATCTCTTTCGCGTTGCATGTTAACCACTCGACTTCCTGGCATTGTTTCTCAATCCATTCCTCTTAGGCTTCCTTTATTACATTTGTTTCTTATTTCTTGTTTCTTTGTAGACTACATTTTATTAGACTTGGTCACTGTTTTTCAGCAGTCTTCTTTGTTCCATCAGATCTTGAGTCATTTCTTCAGTCATTCAATGTGACTTATATTTTCGTTTTTCTCTGGGAATGAAATATTTGGCAGCCTATGACATGGTATTCGTGAGAGCTTTGCAGTGTGCACTGTGGCCTTTAGGGCGGCCCTCGCGAGCCAACACCCTTAACATCACGTCTCTTTGTATGTTTCCTTAATCTAAGGTTTTTGTGTGCTTTTGACTTTCGACCCTCTCTTGAGAGTGAGCCTAAAGGATATTACCACCGGGCTGTGATCTGAGTTGATATCCACGCCTGGGCTGGTTCTTGCATGTAGGAATGCGTTTCTGATTAATTTTTGCTAATACCACAAGGAGCGGCTGAAGTAAGGCTGTCAGAAATTAACCGTCCTCGTAGACTCTACTAATGAGGTCGTGCACCAGGTCAGCACCCGTGTCGTCTAGAGTGTGCAGCATCTTAATTGTGATCTCATCAGGTCCTGATGCTTTTCTAGGCTTTCTTGTTCTCAAAGCCCATGTTGTTTCACTTCTTTGGATTGGAGGCCCCGTTTTTGCAGTCGTATGGACAATCTCAAGTGGCTCTTGTTCATTATGAAATAGTTCCTCAATGTATCCCTCTCATCGCGAAGCTACCTCCTCCCTCTCGTGCAGAACTTGTACGTCTTTATGCATTTTGATGCAGGGGATGATTTTTTGTTTATCATTAGAAACATCTCTCTGAGGTTTGGTGTTAACCTGTCCACTTCCTGGCATGTTTGCTCAATCTATTTCCCTTCGGCTTTTGTACATTTATTTCTTCTTGCTTGACTACAATTTATAGCACTTGGTCGTAGTTTTTCAACACCCTTTTTATTTGGGATACTCACGCTCAGCCATGTTTCACCCCTTGGAAAGAGCTTCACTTTTTGTAACTTTTAAGTTATATAGAAAGATTTGCAAAAGTTATATAATTATGTACTTGCATGTTCTAACTTGACTGCGAGTGCCTTTTAATTATGGAGAATCTTTCTAGTTAAAAAAGTTTAAAGGAGCAAGGTTAAACGCTGGATTGTCGAAAACGATTGTCCAATGGTAACAGATTCTGATATTCTTTCTCACGCTTTTTCGCAAGTTTGTTTCATACGTTTTATTGTATTAGTCCTTTTTTCACTCACAGATCAAGATTCTCATTATACATATTAGACATTATGATACCATCTCACAACCATATATAGGACTCACACTTATAATGTATGACTTATGATCCATGACTTATGATTCATGACTTATGATCCATGACTTATGCTTCATGATTTATGATTCGTGACTTCATGACCTTATTCATAATGGTTCCTAAAAGCACCAGATATACAAGTACAACGAAAATTGTCAGCCAAGATAAAGGCTAATATCAGCAATTCCAAGTAGTTACTAAAAGTTTTCCTGTAAGTGTGCAATAAAGTGCAAATACTCTCACACCAAAGGGAAGGAAATATTTTACATCTTCAAATGTGCTTCACAATATTTCTAGAACAATAAAATAACTAAGTTTTCACACATTACGGGCAAATCAAAGAGACCATTCGAAAGGTGCTGAGATCAGGAAGAAGTTTAGCACATAGTAAATCTTTTTTCTATTGCTTATATTTTTCTTTGCAAAGTTTTATTGCAATAGCAATAGCTGTACAGGCATTAGCACGACTGAAAGGTTTTACGTTGGAATAAGTTGCTGGGAACAAAGATAGAGCATCGTACAGAAATGTGACAATATTTGGCTTT
Source organism: Carybdea cf. marsupialis auct. non (Linnaeus, 1758) (assembly GCA_010016065.2). Classification (NCBI taxonomy): domain Eukaryota; kingdom Metazoa; phylum Cnidaria; class Cubozoa; order Carybdeida; family Carybdeidae; genus Carybdea; species Carybdea cf. marsupialis auct. non (Linnaeus, 1758). Next base: position 4,871 of record JAAAKL020008107.1, read on the forward strand.
GTTAAGACCTGGTTATTTTCTTGCCAAGGACTGAAGCAAATTTAATGAATCTATAGTTTGAAAGAAGGCCTTGTGACAAATAAAAGCTAAATTTTACTTTAAACCTAAACTAAATGTGCTTTCTTATACGTAGAGAGTGCATTTATCATTTTATCAGAAAAGGCGTTTGGTCTAACGTCATTTAATCCCTATGCAATCACTACAAAGACCTTCAACCTTCATTTTTGTTTTCTTATACGAACATGGTTTTCAGTCGTAGGCTTAGAACTATCGAATGTATTTTGTAGGCACATGCAATGTAAGAAATGTAATGCAAATTAGTTAGAACTTTAAAAGCAAACTGGTTATCCTTTCAAGTATCCCATTTTACCTTAGTGATTCTGTCATTTTGTACGTTTACTTTGCATTCATTTATACCTATTTCACAGAAACTACTTAAACAGAGACTTAGTAGAGGATATACAGTACATACATTTTATAAATTAAATGTTTAATTACAAAATTGCTGAGGTAATATGGAGCCAAAAGATATGCAAAAAAGGGAACTGATACTTATACATAACAAGCACTGTTTTGATATCTATTTAGTAATTGGAGTAAAAGCCCTCTATCATTTTACAATCGTTATATGGAAAGCTATCTGTAATAGAAAAGTGCTTAATTACTTATATACTTTTTTTTCTCTAGTTTTAGATTTGAATTGGGTCAATTTGTCGCCTTAATCTACTTCAAGACAAGTTTTTATTTTTTTCCTGACCTAAGGAAGGCTGATCTTTATCATCATGTGCTACATCTGCTTGGTCTCTGTATCGCAGAGACCATATGATGCTTAAAATATGGATGTATGTTTTAGGAACAGCAAATGGTCTCCCTCTCCCGAGACAAAAAGCAGGCGTAATACCAACGATAACTAGCAGACGTCATCACCAAGTAAGGCTTGCAGCTGAAGCTAACAAGACGACAACCCTTGTAAAAATTGTCAATCATTTTAAAAATCAAGGTGTTAAGATGTGGTTTACAGAGAGGAATAGGTTATGGACTTGTAACTGCTTCAATAATCTTGGTGATTATATCTGGAATTTGGATGTGCTGTAGTTCCTTCCCTGAAAGTTGCTTCTTTGCTTTATACAGATTCTACAATGAATATTGAAAATATTATTAAATAATAGCACATTTTCCTAAACATGAAAGTATTTTGTTTCCTTGTTGTGACGACGTTACTATGTTTTATGTTTTTTATCCTTATTTGCACGTTAGCAAAGCATTTTCTACTATGTTCTACACATTTTTCGTACTTTCATGCTGAAATCATCTGTTTGGGATATCAGAGCTAGATCTATCTTAATAGGTAGTTCTAATTGTAAAAAGCAAAACCTTTCTTAAAAGATAGTCCTTGTTAGATATCTTCAGGTGATCTAACATGGACATGAAAGACCGACTTTCAGTAGCTATTCCGTCTATTGCTCTTAAACTTAAATTAATAAAAGTACAATCGCAATTCTTTATTAAATCGTTACATACAACTATGTTTCAGTGACTTGCGATCATAGTTGAATTTCAAATTTGTTTCAATACCTATTGTAAGTTCAAAAGTATAACATGAGTTATTGATTTTAACAATCATGTCAGGACGTAATGAATCTCCAGATATTATAGTAGGAGAGTAGTAATCTTTACCATCACAATAGATGTCTAGATCTGAATTACAAGAGCGGAGAATTAGCAATAGTTCTTAATACCGAGTCATGCCTCCAATTATATCTGCCTTGCTGAAGATGGGTGTAGCAACCAGAGACCACGTGCTGAAGAGGCTGAGGATCCAGACAAGCAATCACTGGCTGTGGTAGTCTGTTTCTAAAGTTGCAAGTTCCTTAGGGTCAGAAGAGGGTTATTGAGGTTAGGGCAGGTAAATCTATAAATGTTCTTTGGGAGCAAGTCAAGAGCTTTGTGCCACATTTTTAAGTGTGAAGGAAAGCATTCAGACAACAGGGCCTTGACGTTAAAACCCTGTGAAGTTAAAGCGTTTGTAACTCGATCTTCTTTAGAGTTTTGTATTTCTTTTCCCACAGCTTTGCTACTCTTAAAATGTCTATTTGAATATGACCTCGCCGCGTCATTGTATGAACATGATTGATGATTGATGATAATAATAATTATGATAACAGCAATAATAATGACAGTAATAATAGCTATTATTTGAAACGAGCGAAAGGTACATTGGGTACAGGGTACAGCTAGTATCCCCTGTAATTGGTCGCCTTGTTGGAGGAACTTTAAGTTCGACAAAGAATGGCAATCGTAGAAAGTGTAGAGACGCGGCAAATTGTGCTAGTGGTGTAAAAATCGGTTTTGATGGAGAGCGAGACACTCTTTAAAAACTCGTCAGGATTTATTTCGCCTGTGAATGAGGAAAGTGAAAAATAAAAATTTAAATAAAGGAAAAAATAGAATACTACGGGAAAGTATTTTTCCAAAAGAAAAAGCCTAGAGAAAAGAAACTCAAGCCAGTTAGACAACAGAGAGCTTTATGGATATCGCAATACCGTTTGCAAAGTGATAGCGAAGGTAACCTTTTTGTAGTCTACAAGAATGTAGCTACCGGCAACACATATTAATGATTTTTTATTATCATTAAAATGTAAATCCTGCAAAACTTTAAAACCATCATCTTTGCGAGCCCCCTCCCCCTATAATAAGGCACGAAAGAGTGCACAGTTGGTTAATGTACTGCGAGTGCCGCGCCTGCGCAACGAAGTCAAAATAATAGACATGTTTGATAGATTGAATTCTCTTTCTTTTGGAAATTCTGGTATAGAGCCTTTGACCTTAAATAATCGCAACGAAAAACTGATTAACAAAAACTTTGGTACGATAATAATACTCTGTTGGTAGTAAATATACACATTTATGATAAAACATTCAATGATCTATCGAACGACAGATGCACTTGGGGTTGACGGCGGAACAATACAGGCAATGTCGTCAACAACTTAATTTAATTGACTGTTTCAATATCGTCTGCACAACAAAGCTTGTATAATCTACAGTTAAAAACGAAGTTGGTAGTGTCTGATGAACGATTATAGACATATGTACAGCAATGCAAGAAGATAAAGCTTATCGCAAAAGGAGCCGTAAAGGTTTCCTGTCAAAGTTCTGCTATCAAGAACATGCCAGACAGACGTCAAAGTGTGATTCCTTTAGTACAAGAGACTATACTCATTAGATGATATAAGCTTTTAAATACAGAGCTTTTAAAGGGCAATGTATATTTCTTTCGAGCGTTGACTAAGCAATAAACACTTCAGGTAATTCTATATGTTCAAACACGGCAGCCCTAGCCAATTCTTTCACATATTTCATAAGTGAATCAGAAAACGGCGAGTGAAAAAATGTCTGGTATTAGACGTTATCTGTTGATACAAAACGAGTATTCCATCATAAGACTCCGAAATCCAAATTGAGTGAGGAACTGACAGTAAAGCACTTCATTTACACCTGCCCTGATTGACTGAAAGTGTGAAGACTTAGCGTATGTGTTAACAGATGGCCACTTAATGGTTTGTCTCTGCCTCCCCCTTCTCATTCTTTTGCCATGTCTCGTTGATTTATTACTTCTCAAGTTACACTAGATATCATTTCCTACGTTAATACTAGAAGGCGATCGTTTGTTAATATGTGAAATAGTTTACAACCGAAGAAGAAATGTTTTTGCAAAGAAGGCATCATCTTGAAAAAGTTAAGGAATTGTTTAGTATATGAATTATCACGTTCTTGCCTCATGGCTAATGATCATACAGCAAATAAATAATACAATGTCTTATGTTAGATACTCCGATATATATTGTAATAATTTGGCATGTCCTTAACAACCAGAGCGCATAAATAGTTAAATATTCGTATCTTAAAGTGTTGAGTAAAGGTTTACAACTGTTTAGACTAGTCGAAGTTTATCCTACAAATACAAGTCTGCCTAATTGTTCTACCTGAGTTGACTAAAAGAATATATCTTTGCAAGAGCAAGGTTCTTGTATCAAAGAGGTAACTGATGAACAACATTACCACATTAACAAACAATACTAACATACAGTTATGAAATAGTTTCTTCTCTACGATAATTAAATACAAACGTATTCGATATTTAAAGGGCTAATAAATATCCAAGGGAACTTTCCAGTACTTCTACTCAAACAGATGTCCACTGAAGTAGTTCTAAATGTTTCGAGTAGGAAATTCTAGCAATAAGAAGCAACTAGTAGATTTGGGGAAATTTTCAATTTTGAAATATCCTGACCTCTTTCCCTCTCCTGTGGCAGATAAAGTCTTGTCTTAGCATCGAAGTAACTTCAGAGATTTGTATGTTGTAAACTTCAGATATGTTTCTGGTAATATGATCAGTGATGTCGCTGGTCATATATTCACCACGAGTTCATTTAGCCATACTAACTTTCAGACAAGGGGGACTGGCTATCCACATTTAGCTCTGCCCACAAGATAGTGATTAACAGAGTCCAATACCTGATCCTTTCAATTTCATATGATACTTTCCCGAACCCCTCCCAATTTGATGGGTAGGGGAAAATAGGGGCCGTATGGGTCTAAACCCTAAAATGTTGAATTTGATATCTGTTTTCTTAGCTAGTCTATTTCTAAAGCTTAAATAGGAGAGGGAAATTCACTTTCCTTTTCAAACAAAAATGCATTACACCTTCCCTAGGCATACATCTTCCTTCTTCTTAATGAAAATCATTCCGAATAAAAAAGTTAATTTTTAAGGTCTTAATTCTGATTCTCGTCTATTTGTGTTATTACCTGGACATCTTAAGGTAGAAGGCCTGAAAGAGTAACGTAAAACAAGAAAGCAAAGAAAATGAAAAGACTAACTTTTGACATTACATTACACATTCTGACATTACTATCTGCCTCTAAGAAAAATTCCATGATGAGAGTCATTCAGGGTTTATATGATCCTTAAAATTACTGCGCCTGCAAACAAATTTCCGCCATTTTCATTCTTAATATAAGTTAGTGGGCGTTAGCAGAATATTTAATACTTTCTAATTCCATTCTTTTTCTATTAAATATACTCTAAACAATTTGTTCGCGATACGTTTTATGACAAGTTGTCCTTTAAGCTGGTGACACTGAAGCTACATGAAGGAAACAAGCTACACTTACGAGCGAGCTTCAAAACCCGCAGTTTTGGAACAATGTAAACATATGCCCGTTACTCAAGTAATCACAGCCCTTCGTAGATTATTTCTTTTTGTAAATAAATATGGCGTCTGATAGCTGTGATCAAGCGATGAGGTCCTGATAACAATATTTTGGTTTATTCCAACTGAATAGTGACCGTTATTTTGATTGGTTCATTTTAAGCTACTGTAGCTTGCAATAATACCTGACCTGATCTTTATGATGAGGTAGGTTACAGCCAGGCTGCAGGTAGCGGGCCACGAATAATGTTTCGTACACGAAGATACTTGATAGCATGCTGCATGTAGCTAGCTCCAGTGTAGCCTCTTGTGTTATCAGTGTTACGAGACATTCATCATCGGTCCAGTTACTTGTCTAAATAGCTGTCCCTATACAAAAAGGTTCACTGCATTAGGTGTCTGACAACTTTGAACTGGAAACTTTTGCCCTTTCCATTTGTTTTCTTGCTTCATTTTTGCAGAGTCCCATTTGTAGGCTTGTGGCCTCTAGCTCATTGATATTCATTCTGTGTACAAGCGAGGCTGTAGACTATCCGACTCGTCTATGGGTAAAGTCGAATTCTAGTTGTGCTTAATGGCGTTTGAAGCCCTTTATCTTTTTCGATTCGCCTTTTTTAAGTATCGTTTGAGAAGTTCGACTTCTGGACTCCCTGCTTTTGGCTTGTCTTTATTATTCTTCGATTTTAGATGTCTTGGGTTTTCCGTTATCTCGGGGGATTCTGTTGGTACTCGTACGCATCGGTATTTCGGATTCTTCTTTTTGTCCTCTTCAACAACGGCACATGTAAGTCCAATCATGCAACCACACGCAAAGTGCTTTCCGACTTTGATAAAGGGGTTGCAAATCTCCCCTAACGTCAGCCTTCGTAAACAGAATCCAGTGGGAAAGTATACAACTCGTAATGCACAGCACTGATCGACTTCACAATCCGAATTGGCAAAACACGTCGACAGCTATATGAAAGAGAAACGGGAAAACGTTAAAAGTTCGGCTTGCGGGAGCAGAGTAACAAAAAAGAGCGGCTTGTATAAAATCTACGCAATATAGGTACTATACCTATGAACAGGCTCCATTACTACATATCAAAAACAGATTGCATGGGGTTCCAAAGCGCTTTTACACCTCAAAACTGTTTAAAATAAGAGAGTAATTTTACTTAAGCCATTTGCCTGGCTCTCAATAGTATCAAATTGCTTCGTGTTGGTGAAAACAGTAATACATGTTAGAATGCATGGTCGCATCAAGATCTTCATGATTATCATATAGTGATCCTGATCTAAAATCCTAAATTTCTCTCTGAATCACGGCACTCTTATGTGCCAAAATCCTATTATAAAAAGGTTTTCCTTCATAAATCTAGGTGGTGACAGGAAACAATTTTTTTTTTTTCTTAACCATGTGGATTATAACATATTACTATCTTTACGTAAAAACATGATTTGCAAACACGAAAAGTGGCAAAAAGGAAGGAATTTTATACAGCCGAAATCTACATCCAATTTTTCTGTGAAAAGTCATGCTCTTTCAAAACATTATCTTGGTATTATTGCTGGTTACTCCATGTTTTGAGCAGGTGATGAATCTCTGTGTCTTGGAATGAGCACGTCAGTGACGTGTCGATTCTAGTTTGCAACGTGATGTTGAGGTGTATCGCTCCAACTGGGACTCCAACTGTTTCACCTATTCTTGACATAACCAGAATGAAGGGTATCTCAGCTAGATATTATGATATACATAACTTGACTAAGGATTAACAATGGGGACTCTACATTAGCATATTGTTGACAAGACTGCAGCTCGAAAACGTACGTCTGATTTGCCCTTATGAGGACAGTCTTCATGCTGTTGTTAGAATTGCTTAGAGGAATTTTCTATTGAACATTGAGGCTGTTATGCTTTCTTGTTAAAGAAAATGAGACAGAATACTGGTTTTACAATGCTAGTCAACGATTAAAATAGCTTGCTTATAAACAAATTAGTCTAATATTAGATGAGCTATGCATTATTGATTGATTCTCTTAGAGACACAGCATCTGAATCTTGCGTTAACAAATAAAGGCTATCCTCGAATTTGATATTGTACCCTATTTAAGGAAAATTTTGTCTAAGTTTTGTTAGTATGATTTCAAAGATGATTGCTATTATGTATTTCACCTAACGAAGTTTGCGAGCGAGTTCCGTTTCCTGTTTTCTTGTTTTGTACCATCTCCTCTTATTACCATTGCCCCCTTCGCCTCGTTTGATTTACTTTCTATATCAACTACAAGGGTTTCTTTGAATTAAGGGACAACGCTAATTTCTGCGCGCTTTGTATACCTGAATAGCAAAACAGGCATAACTCAAACATCTACATAACGATCTGGTTGCACCAGAAGTTAAGCCCCGTCGAAAAAAACAGGTATTATAGTTGAGAATAAGGAGATTTTAAATTTAAAACAAGGTATAGCTTCTAAAGCCTTTGGTGGTCCTGTACCATACCGCAACTGTTTGTTTAGCTCCCACTGGGATGGAAATCGACACCAAGGAGCATAATGGGTTGTCAAAGCCTCAGCAGGGAAACCTACATTAAGTCTTGAATCTCTGCACAACAAAGCTTTTGACGTAGTAAACATCGAAAACAAGACTGCTTTGCCACCGTCTATCTAGATTTATGATCAACAAATTGTATAAGCCTTGAATCGTCAGGTGAACCTTTCTTTAGCTGCAAAATGAGTAAACTAAACATATTACCAAAGGTCTTGCTGTTTACTGTTATTTCAAAAGTTGGAAAGCAGAGTTAGGTTACGGACTTAGCGAAGGAATTTTTGTAGATCAGTCTTATAAGAAATTTCTCGTCTAAATGTTAATTAAACCAGCTCTCGAATCGTAGAAAAATACATCCTATCTTTATAATATTTTATTGTATGTATGTTGTATTTGGTAAGAATCGATTGCATAAGCTAAAAAGATCAGTAATGGCGATTATGCAAAATTTAGATTCATAGTAAACAGTTTGGACTCCCCCATATATAATCCACGCTCAGCTACTCTTATCATTCCCTTCATTTGAACACGTTTTACGGTGAGCAGTTTTCTTTGAGAATTAACTGCCTGGATGTGAAGGACAGCAGCTGCAAGCTTCTGTGGTACCACTTAAAATCCGCGTATTTTAATACGATGTATCAACTTGAGATGCCCATTTCCTCTACCCTGCCCATCGGAAGAGTTTTGAGCGCATAATCTAAATCTCTTAATACAACTCAGTACTTCGATACAATCCCCATTAACAAATCCTGATTGAAAATAAGTGGATAGGGCATTTAAAGTCTCAAAGGCCCGACAAAAGAAGATCGTTATTCTCAAATTTGCTGTTTCACCTGTTGTACCTATAAGTATAAGACTAAAGTGCCGGATAACAGCTTTTCTGCTTCCCTCACCCTCATTAAGAGTTACTGAAACAAACCGGGATGCAGTCGAAAAACAAGCCTGACTTGTACCCCCGTTCTCTGCACAAGGGCACAGTAGCGTTCCCTGAATTTTCGTGGTCAACAACAGGAAGTACAAGAGTGATAGATCCAACTAAACCTTTCTCAAAATATTCATAGATATGAATGAGGACATTTTATGCAAAGGAAGGCGGGATTCAAGCAAACAAACAACGAAAAGACTTCAGTAACAGCCAGCCTCTTTCTTCTTATGTTTCTATCGCAAGTTTACAGTCATCCTGTATTCATTTCCCCCACAGAACCTCAAATTATGTTATTAATTGCCCGCTAGATAGTCTTTTCTATTAACGTGGCTTTGATCTTTAGAAGTTGCTATTTTGCGTATAGACATGGTTAAGACTAGTTGTCCAAAAAATACTTGTTTACTTCTACTATCAACTGAGGGCCGTTTAGAATACATTTTAGTGCAGATATGCATGCACGCTGGTACGAGCTTAAGAGATTATTCAGATCTGTCTAGGGCGGTACCTTTTACCAGTGACCTTCTACGTTTAAACCTTTAATGGATTCCCAGGATTAAACTGTTGGGGATCTCTTAACTGAAAAAGTAATTTATAAGGTTTAGGTCGAGATTCCGAATCGCACAAAGTAAAACCGCTCGCTAATTACGATGCTTACAGTATGGAAGGAGCCGATTTAAGAGTTTGAATCTGAAAACATTGGCTACGATGCAAGGATGACCAAGACCCTTATATGAAGCGCCAATTTCTTCTTTAACAGTGGCGACATCATTATTATCAGAAATACTGTTAGCCTCGGCTTTGTCTAGAAAGAGGTTGTTTGTCAATGGTTGCATCATCAGGATCTATTCGGGGTTAATGCCACGAATTCCAGCAGAGATGTTTATCATAATCTATGCGCCGCTTTCAATTTCTATGAAGGCAACAGGCCTATTTTTCTTTACAACCTTTTAAATGTCAACAGTGTCAAAAACAGATCTTAAAAAGAGCTTGGCTTTTCCTCTAGTGTTGTTGGGTTAGCATGCCCGGTTATTGTGATTGGCCTAGAGCTAACACTAAGGCTTAAAAATTCATCTCCGCCCCATACAAACTTAACTTCTTCATCCATCTAAATAAAATTACCGTTTTTTAACAATTTTTAGCAATGAAAGAATATCTTCAATGCATTTAATACAGGAAAGAGATAGCTACGGAAAATGTTGTTCGGCTTTTTAAAAACGATTTTAAACATGTTCGAAATACGTGGTAGCTTGTATCAGCAAGGAAGCAACGCCTGCTAGCAAGACTATGTCTTGCTAATAAATAACACTTCGTGATTTCCTGGTTCAACGGATATTCTCAGTAAGAAGCGGCCGTGGTTTATGCAATATGCTTTTGTTTCTAGGAGAACTGGTACCTCCTTTCTTCTTGAATTTGTGGAAAGTTTCTAGTACAGAGGGAAAACATAGACAAACGGAAAGATGACATTGAATGCACATTGAATCATCATATATTCTTAGCGAATAGGGAAAGAAAATGGGCGATACTTTCAAACAGCATCACTTGTTTATAGAGACAACATAGTTTTCAAGTGAATTAGAGGACAAATTGTATAAAGGCAGTTTGGACACTAGGAGCCCGTTCTTCTGTTTAACGGAATCGATTCTAAGACATTGCCCGATTGTTTACTCTTGTTCGCTATCATTTGGGGCAGAAGAAGTGCATTACAAAGCTTCGGATATGTCCAGCGATTGCAATATTTCCGGACAAATAACGTAGAGAAGGATCTACTACTGTTTTGTAAACAGCCTTAGTCAAGTGTTTTTGCTTCTTCTTTTTTTCAGGCGCCCTCGAGATGGAAAAGACCTTGCTCTAGTGGGTATTGAGTGACAGGATAAAGTTTAGGGCATTGCTTTGATAGTAGTTTGAATGGACCCTATTACATATGGATTCTATGAGTGCTATCTTTTTCACATCTTTCAAATCGGAACATCAAATTCGTCATGACCTTTTTATTTCTGTAAACTTTAGACACCTAATCGCGTTTTTGAGAAGAGAAAATTTAAAATGCTCAGTTTGTAGAGATGCCAGAAGAATAGGCAACATGTGAAGTAGCATGTTGATGTCCACTGGGAGGTAATAGGGTGACTAGAGAAAAAGGGTATATTTTCGACGGAGTTTACTATCGACCGAGTTTTCTTCATCGACTGAGTTCATAAAGCTCAGTTGAAAAAACGCACAACGCGAATGCGTGAGTCACGGGTTCGAGTCACTTTGGTTACACGTCACGCCTAAATGCTCTAATTTTTATTGGTAATAATAAAAGGTAGCCAAGTATTGGTAACCTCAGTTTTCATACAAAACAAATACTGAACTTAGACGTGTGCAAAAATCTACTAATTAATTTTCTGATCAGGGGCAAAGGTATAAAAGAAAGCTTTGTAAGCTTATAACTATTAAGGAAAATATTAGGCTCCGCAGTCTCCCATATCCTTTTTTGGAAATGACGTTGCTGTAATCCTTCTGATAAGTGCAACCCAATCTAATTTACCAGTTTATTCTTCACTTTTATTAATGTTCTGAACAAGTTTGTTATAGGCACGTTTTGTCTTACTCCAAGAATATCTACTTGATTTAAATGTTAACCTCTGACCCCGTTTACACGAGAGAAATAGAAACGGATCCAAACAGTTCCGTTCCTAAATGGATACGATTACCTTTTAATGC
>JAAAKL020008108.1:0-16236 GCA_010016065.2 Carybdea cf. marsupialis auct. non (Linnaeus, 1758)
GCGAAGCGAAAAAGAAGAAGAGACGAACAGAAGCCTGTGCATCAATGGATTAATCAATTCATTTATGAAATTTTCCATGAACTTTGTTGATATTGTTGTTTTGATTGCGTTTGTAAATATTTTTTTATGTTTTCTGATTATCGTATGTATTAAATGCATCCATTAAATATGTTTCACCGTTTCGGTTAAGGCGCTATGATGATATGATGATGACATGTTATCCAAATCTGCTGAAACGTTTAATATGCTTGCAGAATAAATGCAAGTTACAGAAATTTTCACATTTGAGTTATACCGCATATCAGAAAAACTAGAGCTAACAAATGAAACAGAATATTATTTTCGTAATCAGCACCCCAGAACTACCCAAAACATTACTTACCTGGCTGACCCGAAAAATTGTGTTGACCAGTGTAATAACTGCCACATCTATCAATAGACTGACTTTATCTTATAATGAATAGAATGAGTAAATTGTAACAAAATCACTTTCATACTAGTATAGCTACATGTAAGATGAAGAGTTAGGTTGAAGTAAAGCTCTAATGTAGTAATTGTGAGCAGAAGCGTCGTAACAACTTGATTATAAGGATTGTAACATTTAACGGAAATAAATCATGCGGGCGATAGAAATAAAAAGCTTAAAGGTTTGTTATATAACACGTACTTTTTTGGGTGTCCAAAACATTTATGATGTGGACTGTCATAATTCTTTAGCTTTTCAGCTTACCACTGCATTTTTGTTTTAGACAAGCCATCGCTTATAGAGTGTTTCCTTGGACTGTTTAAGTGCAGAGTTAGTCCTCTTTCTCTTCAGACGCTTCAACTCTCTGAAAAATAAAACCCTTGAACACATTACAGCACGTGACAAGAAAACTCCATCCTCTTTCCGAAGCACATCCCTGTTACATGTGCTGATGCAGCATTAAGTTGTGATCTCTATCCAACTCACAACTGTATGGTTTGTGTTTAGCGTGTTCTTAATTAGGATATCATGGTACTGAAATATCTCACGGAAATCACCAGCAAGGATGCAGACCAGAGCAGACGTCGTTGTGATAGCACTCAAACACGATTTTGTTAATTCTAAAACCATGATGATGTCTGTTGTTAATGACTGGACGAACTCTCTTTTTCTTTCCTGTTACATTCAAAGTCTGATGTGATAATTTAGAATATGTCCGGAAATCTGTTGATATTGTAACTGATGGATTTGAAAGGGGGCAAGGATGAACACAATCATTAAGTACACGTGTTCTTCTTCTTTCGGTGTTGCGCGCGATCCAAAGCGACCGTTTCCAAATATATCTGTCTTGCGCTTTGCGCCAAACTTTCTCAAGGCTGTCAATGTTAAGGTCCATTTTTAAATTGTTGATGTATGATAATCATTGAACACCACGGACATGTTTTCCCGGGATCTTGCCGGTAAGGCAAAGGCTTTCAAGATAGCCCTTGTGAATGATGTGCCTAAGAAACTCCAGTTGTCGGCGGTGGATAGGAATTCACGTTCTTGACCAACTAGAATTAAAGTTGATTCGTTTGATTCATATACAATGTAAGAAATTCTTAAAATACGGCGATAAAACCACACCTCAGCGGCTTGTAATTTGTTCCTAGTCTTTGTTGATAAAGTCCAAGATTCGCTACAGCATACATACAGCAGTATAGACCAAATGTAACATTCTAGTGGGAGAACATTAAGGTCCATAGAGAGTCTGCGATCGTTAAAAACATTACTCATTTAGTTGAAAATAGTTTTTGAGATGGCCATTCGGCGTTTAATTTCCTTCTCGCATCGGACTTAATGTGGGTTCCACGATAGTTGCTCTTGCTCAATTTTGTCGTCGTCGCAAGGTAGGTTACAGAGTGGCGCTGGAATAGTTTTTGATAAAGCCATACATTTGGTTTTTCTTTTATTTATAGCACGACCAAATTTTTGGCTAATTTCGAGATCAAGGAGTGTTTGTAGGCCACGTTCAGTGGTTGCCAAAAGTACGGTGTCATCTGCATAATGGATACATTTTCCATTTATCAATATAAAATATTCCATCTATACTTTCCAATTATCGCAAAATATATTAGCTGTATAGGTTGAAACGTTCCGGGCTCATGACGCATCCTTGTCTTACACCACGTAAAATAAATGCATGTGTAGAAAGCCTTGGAAGTGAAAGGTTTTCAAACAAAACGTGACAAGTAAGCTATCTCCTAGAGAGGAAAAAAAATGAACGTGAATGAGAAGTTGCCCCATCCTAGTTCTTCTCATTTATTACAGTTTGATTCGGGTTCTACGAACTATCTTCATGACGTAAGAATTCCCCGTGTGATTCTGGTCAGAAGGAGCAAAATATTACAAAATTGGTTGATATCGTTTTGCTGGTTTTGGTTGGTCCTTGCCTAACATAACGAGGGAAGCTTTAACGAATGACTTTAAACATTGCATACTCACTAAAAGAAATCTCACTTGTTTCGCTAGTTCTTGTAGTTATTGCAAGATTCCACCTTTTTAAAACCATGCTAAACTTTGCTTCACCGAATAATATTTATGCAAAGAGAAAAAAATAATAATGGAGATTTATGTAGGAAGTTAGATCACCCATCAAGAAAACAACTTACCATTTATCTTAGTATTGACAATTATTCATTTCACTTCGCTATTCTTTCTTTACCATCCATAATGATTACATGCGATCAGCGTTATAACAAGACACGGAAAAACTCGAAACTATCAAAACAAGCATGCATCTTTATAGCAAGTAATCAATCCAGTTAACTTTTCTTGTTTATATTTGGCACGTTTCACGTGTACCTGGGGATGACGATTTATATCTGGACACTTCCTTGGGTAGTTCCGCTTTTGTTGTTGACATCTTCTTCAGGTAACCACAATAGCAGTTTGTTCATTGCTTCGCATTACATGACCAGCCAGTGCCAGACGTCGTTGTCATATAACTTTGCTAATACGAGGAAGAAAACCATACAGTTGCGCAGTCGTAACATGATCCCTCCAAGAGACCCAGAATATGGCACGTAGCATCTTTGTGTAGGTACCATCTAATCTAATTGCTTTTGAGATGTTTGAGGTCCAAGACTCCGAACCATATAATAGTATGGTTTCAACATATGCCTTGAACACCTTAGCTTTTGTCGCCTTTTGAATAGGGGACTTCAATACTCTAGATAAAGAATGGAGTGCACTGCAAGCTTGGCCAATACGCTTGTTGATGTCAAAGTGACAGTTAGTATCTCCCCCGAGGTATTTGAAGTCCTGTACCCTTTCAATAACAGTTATCTGGTGCATACAACGGCCCAAATGCTTGAGCATTGAAATGCATATATTTCGTTTTATCCGCATTTAAACACAGTCTGATGGATTTACAAGCAGTTTCAACTCGGCCCATGAGATCTTGTGCTTGTGCAAGTGTGTCTTCAAAAAGAGCTATATCATCTGCGTAGTCTAGATCAGCTAAATATGCGGCTGGATACCGCCTACTGCGCCTTCTGGTGAGGGACAGACCGTCAGTGCAGTTGATGGAAGAGTGGAGCATAATCTAAACACAAGATAAACGAGAATGGAGCTAATGCATCTCCTTGAAGAACCCCAGTGTTGATGAGGAAGCTGTTGGTCATTCCGTCAGGCGTAATAACTTGAGCATAGGTATCTGTGTACATGACTCTCACTGCTCCAAAAATTTCTGAAGGTATAATGTACGCGAAGAGGATCTGAAGCACTTTCTTTCTAATGATAGAGTCAAATGCCTTTTTAAAATCAATGAAAATGATGACAGCTTCCTTGGTAAAGTTTTGTAATTCTTCTACTATGCGGCAGAGGGCAAGAATGTGAGAAGTGGTAGACCGGCTGGGTCTGACCGTTCTCTCTTAATGCACTGTTAATAACAGGGCGAATACGGTTCAGGATGCAACGACTGAAAACTTTAAAGGCAATTTGTGACAAAGCAATACCATATAGTTATCGGGTAGTCGTAATTTACCCTTTTTTGGCACAGGTATAAGACCAGAAAAACCCCGTTCTTCCGGTTGATTGCCGAAGTATGTCTGATTACAAAACTTGCGCAATTGCTTTCTTACTTTTGGTAACTTCCAAAACTCTGGTTGCAATCCATCCAATCCAGGAGCTTTACCATTTTTCATTGATTTAAGAGACGCATCAACTTCAGCTTGTGATAGTTCTCCTGTAGGAATTTCTTGAAAGATGTCAAAGACCGTTTCAATAGATTGTTCAGCTACAACATTTGCATTCTGATTAACGTTGAGAAGGTTAGTAAAATGTGTTTCCCATACCTTTAAGGGATCGTCACCTTCAGTACGTATGATATTTCTTGATTTCTTGCCTGACAATTGTTTCACTATGTCCCAAGCAGTCTTGATGTCCAAGGGAGCGGCTGAGGTGTCAAAAGCTCCGAGAATGTCATTGATGCTTTTCTCCTCCAGACTATTATAAGTTCTACGGAGAATATGAATCTGCCTCGTAGGTAATTCTACAGTAGCTTGCCGGGCGTCTATAACATCTTTATGATCACAGGTGGCTTTAGCAGGTCGTTGGGTTTCGATGGGAGGTGCAATTCACCAACTTTATTCCAATGTTGACAAACGTAGGGTAGCTTTGATCCTCTATCGGAAGGGTTTCAAATTGCTTAGCAATACTGTTATCAATATTCAAAGCAAGTTCGCTGTCGTTAACTAACGCTTTCCAATATAGGTTCTTCTTTATCACTTTCCTACGTGCACGCAAGCTTAGTTTCACACACATGGAGACGATCCGATGATCACTCCCAATTGGGTTGGATGTTGAGAAAGCTTTGCAATCTCTAGCACTATTTCGCCATCTTTTTCGATATAAACAAAAATCAATCTGTGAGAGAAACATTTTTCGGGGAACGATATGTCCAGAGCTTTCTAGTAGGCTTGCGAAACGACAGGTTTCCGACGATTGAGCTATGCTGTTCAACAAAAGCATGCAGTAATTGTCCATTACGATTCATAGATCGATGCAGTGAAAAGCCACAGTTCAACTGGGCATTGAAATCTCCACCTAATATTAGCATGTAGTGAGGTGGGGTGGATTCGACTACATTATTTAAATTTGTATAAAAATCTGTAGCTATTTCTTCGGGTAAACTGTTATGAGGTGCATAACAGGACACAATCACGGTTTTAGGATTACCTTTAAATGTAGCAACTATTATGCGACTATCATATTTGTTAACGGACTTGAGAATTGGTAGTAGTTTTCTTTGGATACAGAGACCAATACCACCGATAGCTGCACCACAATCATTTCTAATGGCAGAAGATGAAAAAAGTGTGGTTGAACCAAGGTTGTGTATGTTGATGTCGGGATCACTTTCAGAGTGAACGTGACGATGTTCCTGTATACAGGTCACTGATATGTTTTGATCTCTCATGAGCTTGTCTAGATCAACACGTGATGACGTGGTACGAAAGGTTCTACAATTCAAGGTAGAAACTATATAAGATGAAGATGGACGAGAAAAAAACCCTTTCATTTTCAGACTATCATTATTCGGCCGTTCCGGAGACTTTAGGCCCGAAACTTCATCTGATACTAGTGGAGCATTGTCTGACTGTATGTGGGCTGGAATAGCAAGGGCTTTAACCTTGGTGCTGTTAGTAGACTTTATTATGACATTTTCTATAGACTACCGATATGACGGATGATATGCGGCTCGCCACACCTGCATACAGCAATAATTCGCTAACTGAACTATCGGTCCCTGGCCGTTGACTGTACAGTTCTTCCGCCGAGCGACGTGAGCCCTCCATCGTTGTCTCATGTTGAAATACTCCGCTGTAGAGCCCCCACTGCCTTGCTGCCCCCAAGGCAGTACCATTGCCTCGTTAGCCAGCCCAGGGATTCAATAACAGTCTGCCCGCCATGGGAGGCCCTACCAGACTACTTGACTTATGCTCCCAGCCATCCACGATTTAGGCCTGACATTGGTGCTAGTCTTTTGTCCGACGGTTTAGCCTAATGAAGCATTCCTGGTCTGTTGCCACTCCCACACCGACTATGAGGAGGGGTTGGATTTTGTGGGAGAAAGGTGTATACCTTCAATAAACATAGGATAAGGTCTCAAATCTCGGCATATGTTACTGATTTACAAGGCACGTTCGGATTACGTTGATTATCAGTCAGATTACCTTAAGCAGACAACGCTTTTCCCTTCTAATGATCTGATTTTGGAGGCCGATAACAAGTCCTAAGTCTCACTCGTTTATCTAATCAGTAATAATAACATGTTGTTTCATTTATCATTGAAACCTGTGAGTATTGACCTTTCACTCGCAGCTCCGTGAGTTACTTTCCTTCACTGCGGCTTAGTCTATGTAGATCGGTCTAGAAGTAGAGATGACACAAGGGTGATTATACATATAGACCATAGCTTGATCTACTTTTAGCACGATTTAATATAGACATAGCACATAGCCTCTAGCTCGTACTATGTCTACTTTTTTCATCCGCCCCAGAACTAGCCAAGAACCTGAACATACCGCTTGGTGTTGATTGTCACAGACTATTTATTGCCGTCCTCGAACCAGAATGGCCCAATGACGCTGTGCTTGGATATGGAGACCCAAGCTGTGCACTTCACAGAGTGTAATGGCCTTAAGAGACAGTGCGCAGGAGGTGTGCTGCCCCCCCTCCCCCCAAATATTATTCTTTCAGTTAACATGACCTGACAACAGAAAATGTGCCTCGTCCGAAAACCAGACATTGTCAAAATAGTCTGGCACGTCGTCAACCTTGTGGCAAAACCACTGGCACATGATCACTGGCTTTCTCATGTCGTCAGGTGTAAGCTTTGCGAGTGTGCTAAATGACGCGCCTTACGCGCGTTCACGCCTTCGCGCCCTAACTTTGCACGCGCCTTTGAAAATCTGACGAGCCCTTTGCGAATTTGACGCGCCTTTTGCAAATCTGACGGCCTTTGAAAAACTGACGAGCCTTTTGCAAATCTGACGCGCCTTTGGCGAATTTGACGCGCCTTTTAGAGATTTAATAGCATATCTTCTGCGCTTTCTTTTGATATAAAGTTTATATATTTGCCAGCCTGTCTTTTAGGAGATATCGGTTTCGACAGCGACCCTGCTATAGCATTTTGATATCTACCGCCACGTACCGACAAGGCCAGAAGAGGGTGTTTAAAAGAGTTTTATGATTTCCGTAGTGTTTTCATTTGAAACTCAGAAGTTACACGCCTTATACTCTCCAACTCATAATTCCATGAGGAAGAGCAATGTGTTGTCAGAATTTAGAAAAAATTAATCCCATGGCCTAAACAGGCTAAGAACAGCGTCCCACCCCTCTGGAAAGACGAAAATATGCTATACTCTCACTGTCTCTTAAGGATGGAATATAGAAACTATATCAGGCTAATCAAAAGGAATTTCTTATTTGATATGTGAAAAAAGAATTGATGTGTAATGAAAGAGTTTATAGTTATACCTATTTAACTTGGCTAATTTGGCCATCAAAACTTGACGTCGAAACGTATACAGAGTTGTCCTCGAATAACCCCATGTCTGCTCTGCATGCAACAAGTCGGTTCGGAAGAATTGTTTGGTGCTTCATATACCTTTTTCCCTTTCAATAATAATACTTGAATATTTTACTAGTCAACTCAGGATTGTGCAAGAAAACGATGATATCATATTTATCCTCTAAATCGGATCATCGTCTGCATCTTAAGGAGGAGAATGGAAACCCACCGGACACCAACTACTGACTATGAACCAAAAAGTTAATAACGGATGGCTACAGAAAATATAAATTGCAACTTGCAAATAGGAAAGCAGCTAAAAAGGATGAACAGTCATTAAGAGGAGATCTTAAAAAGGCCACTGAACCTACTAGTAAGCCCTAATTCTCTCACTAATGGACCATCGTACATTCAGGAGGCATGTGGAAGAGTTTCAGTTAGTAATCTCGAATTCAGTGTGAAAAATTGTTGATACTCTTATCTCCAGAATAGACGTGGAAGTTGGGGTAGTAGGGGAGGTAGGCACATTCTATAAAATTTAATAGTAGGGGAGTAGTGAATAGTTGGGGAGGTTGGCAAATTCGACCCAAATAGATAGTAGGGGAGCTTGGCTGAAACCAGAACCGATAAAAGACTATCCAGTGCTGGCCACATTATTGTCGCTTGCCTCAGCCTCAATGCTTACACTTCGTTATATGATAAGGCTTTGGGCAGATTTTTGATAGTATGGGAAGTTGGAATATAAAAAGCATCATTATGGCTGTGCTCACTTGGGTTTCCGTGACAGACTTTAACAGTAGGTGAGGTTGGTATAATGGTAAATTCTTTAAAATTAAATAGTAGGGGAGTGGTCAGGGGCGGTTTTAGAGCGTGCGGGGCCCAGAGCCGAGTCAAGCGCGGGGCCCTACTGCAATCATTGTTGGGCTTGATAAATTTTGGGGGTGTAACTTTAGGTCCCCAAGGAACGTCATTTGTTTTGATGTAATTGCCTTTCTTTAACGTATATGAAACTATCTAATTTTTGTACAAAAAGGAACAAGAAGAGAGTACTAACAATTCTACTGAAGTTTTATTTAAAGTATAGCAAATCATAGAAAAGTTAGATTGAAAAATACGAATTCCACTAGCATAGAGTGACTCAACTAAGCATGACTTAAGTGAAAGGCATTGTGATATTCCATTACAGTCATGACCTTAGGGAACGACATTGTGCAGTCACAAGCTTAATACATACTACTTGATGATGTAACAGCGAGTTAAGCCCACCGTGAACCTAGATTACGCCTACATTTTTAGAGAAAAGGCTAACAAATATGTCCAGAGTGAAACGTAGTTAAAGTAAAACGATAACCTAGGCACTTCATGAGCCTCTGTGTTTCTTAAATCTGTGTAAACCTTTCTATTTCTATGCTCTTGAGCAAGTCATTTTCTATGGAAAGAAGTGCTAGTGTTAATCTTTTGAAAACACCTTCATTACATACCAAAAAGCAAGTCTATAGATCCTAAAAGCGACGTCCTCTCTTTCTTGTCACACCTTAAGCCCCATACAAAGTTGCTACTTCCAGCAATAAATATTACTGATATTATCTTTTATTGTTTTCTAACTTCATTTGTTGTGATGAAAGAGCTGGCAAAATATTGATATTGCTATAATGCTATCATAACTTGTCTTGCTGCCAAACCAGTGTATCACAGACTAAAGCCTTAGGCTCATGTTCCTAAGATCAAATATATACAATCAATGCAAATTAATCAGTCAAAAGGCATAGACGTGAGTACCCCAGGATGCACGGGGTCCCAAGAATGCATGCACAGGCCCCTAGAGTGCACCGAAAACCTAGAATGCACGAGACCCTAGGATTCGTAGGGCACTAGTAAGCGCGGGGCCCTAGTAGGCGCAAGGCCCAGGGCCATGGCCCTCTCGCCCCCCCCCCCCTAAAACCGCCACTGGGAGTGATAAATAAGCTTCAGGAGCTCGAAAAATGTCACTCAGTTAACAAGCGGGGATCACAGTCTACTCTGGAGATAAGAGTACACACCGTCACCAAGAAATTCACACAATTATTGCATGCTGTTTAACAATAGTTGAAGGTACATTAAACGACTTATAAATCTAAAAGGGTTGTAACAGCAATACTGTCATTTTTTTTCTAAATACACATGAATCAATCATATTTTTACTAAACGGAGTAATTATAAAAATTCAATTCTGAAAGCCCCCCTTCCCCTCAACAGTTCATACCAGCTCTGAATGACCGCTCCATAGTTCAATTAATTACTCTCAGCACCAAGTACATGTAATCAGGGCTGGGCTGGTATCCCTGTACATTTTTTGCCTTATCAATTACAATCAGACCCCTCCCCCTCCTCCTGAAAGGGACTGAATGACTGCAGCTTCTCTTTGATGATTTGCCCACGGGTCATTTTTTAGTCTTAAATGCCTAATCATGCATGATGCAGTACATTTGCAATGATATCTCGATCATAAATTAAAGGTTGAAAGAAGCCCTCGAGATACAAATCAACTGAATAGTATTTATATATAATAGTAACTGCCTTAGTACTAAGGAGCATTTTTATTACAGTCTAGTCTTTCAAATTTTAATCATTACACATTTGAATTTGCAATTTTCTCCCGTCATCACACTGAATACCTGAGCTGATAGGCTTTCTTACTAATGTGGTGTGTATAGTAATACTAGACCTACTGGATATCACGATTTATTTCAAAACTATTCTCATTCATGTA
Source organism: Carybdea cf. marsupialis auct. non (Linnaeus, 1758) (assembly GCA_010016065.2). Taxonomy (NCBI): domain Eukaryota; kingdom Metazoa; phylum Cnidaria; class Cubozoa; order Carybdeida; family Carybdeidae; genus Carybdea; species Carybdea cf. marsupialis auct. non (Linnaeus, 1758). The sequence continues at coordinate 10,273 of JAAAKL020008108.1, forward strand.
CTTATCATACATAAATATATATATTCATTCATAAAAAATTTCCGTATAAATGTTGCCTCTGAAGTCTCCTCCGCTTGTCAAACAGAGTAACAAGTGTAAGCTCCCCTAACATGCATAAAGAGTTAGTTGTCTAGCTTAATGTCACATCTTGGCAAGGACTGTTTACAAGGACTGCATTAGTAACATCTCGATTATGTTCTCCAGATATACGTCAATCACAACACTTAGCCACACATTGTTCTTCATTTCTTTGTGTCAAACCATGACATGCTATATTCTGTAACTTGCTAATTTTACAGTTTTACCAAGTCTAATTTTAAAGTTGTCATATTAAAGGCAGCTTCCTTGTTTACACTACTCCATAACAAGTATTACAGGTGTGGTGCATATGACTGAAAATAAACATCTGCTTTTTCTTATCCAACAACAATATCTACCGAACCCGGATTCTTTGCTAAAGTACTGTTAGGTTCATAGACTTAAGAGGCTTAGACCGAGTAAAGTGTCATTTGACGCATGGGAAGTCTGGGAAATCAAGATGGTAGCACCATAAGGTACAGAAGTTCTCGCGAGAAACGAAAACGGTGCACAAAGTAAACAAACGCTCCAAGGAGAATGGAAAACTGCGATCTTCATATGCAGCATTTTAAATCGCGGGCAAATATTTTACAATGGAAATCAGATATTAAAAACATCATGCGTTGACAAACGAATCGAGTTAAGGTAGTCACGAGGCGGCGTTGCAGGATATTTGTCTGCAGCAATGTATCATTCTGTAATCATGGACAAGGTGGTAGCAAAAGTAGCTTATGCCTTCTTGATGTCTTTCCAGCCATAATAACTCGTTTATTATACACTGTAGCGAATTGGCGACAAAATAATTTCTGGTAGAGGTTTCCTATCGCCTTGATAAGAATGGTTACATGATCTTCTCGAAGGTCCTTATCAAAAATGTGTTGGTTCATCGAGTGTTTGTTTAGATCTTGGAAAACCACAGGCCGACATTCTGCTACAACGTCGAGGAGGATTTTCGAGCAGGACTCACTTGTAAAACCGGTACTCTGAAGCAGATGTTCTCGAAGACACTTATCGAGTTTTTTTACCACCGTAATGACAGAATCTGAAGGAATGGTAAGGTTACCATGTTTTTTGCAGTTATACAGAGACTTGTGACACTCACGCTATGTGGTGTTGCTCATGGAATCATTCAATTCTGGTAAAGAAAGCAAGGTAACACACACTTGACAATTACTATGTCTAGTAATACTTCGAGCGATGAAACCAGCTACATAGAACAGAACGTCGTCTCTCCATTCTGTTGAGGATTTTAGTATTTCTACCATTTTCTGCTCTTTTACTGTTGGTGCCTTGACAGTGTCAGACACTTCATCTTGGACTACACAATTGGGAGAAGCTGGAGCCTCAATAAAATTTCTCTGCAGAAGGGAACGAAGAGCCCATTTCAGTTGAAGAGCATTAGGATTATTGTTCCAACCCATTCGACTTCTGACCTTACTAAAGAGAACTTCCAAATGATCCTGGGAAAATCTGTATGTACGAATATGGTCGTAAGTTTGATTGTTGAGAAGTTTACGACAAATGTTGAGGATAAATTTGGCAGATATTCAGAACCCCACCACGAACGTCTTCCGTGGCCCTTCAATAAGCGGACAACCATTTGCTCCTTTCAACATTTTTAGATTATCGGTCGCTTTATTGATGTATGTTTCAACGTCAGACATGTTTTCCCGTGTGATGGGAGACTTGTAACCCTTGCCAAACTTACTTTTAGAGTTCAGAATGTCAAAGAGGTTATTGATGATGGTGATAAACTCGGTTGCACCCTCAGAACCTGCAAACTCTTGTTTTCCCAGTTGCGTTAGGAAACGTATTGCATCAGCGACAGATTGGCTCAGAGTTTGTGCAGCAACTTTTACTTTCATTTTGTGGTTATGCCTCTTTAAGTGCACTGATTTCAGTTTATTACCTAGATGCAGTACATCCTGTTGTTGCACTTTATGTAGGCCCTGAATATAAGCCCATTTTAGGGATCCGCTACCCCCACTCAAGAAAACCTTCTTGTCACTAAAGGCATTTCTGGAAAGTTTTAGCATGTGGTAGACGTCGTAAATAGCATATAGGGTTTGATCTGGCCTTGTTGGATGTGGAAAACTTCCAATTAGCTCGTCGGTTTTGCAACCAAATTTTGAAACCATTTTGATATTTTTGGCACAGCCATCAAACACAATGCCATGGACTGTCATGCCCCCTGTCTGTGAGTAAGTTTATTGCTTCCTTCACTATCTGTGTGAGAACTTCGGCGCTGGTTTTGTTTGTAAGGAAGTATGCAATAGGATACGACTAGGCTTTCTTCACACATGCTACCATAAAAATAATGTATTCTGGGCTATCGATTCAAGATTTTCTCCTTGCATCTCGCCATAATCAACGTTACCTAGGAATCTTTTAGAGTGGTTGTCCCAGAGTGTTTCCTTCTTTATTGACATTTCGTCTAGTAAAATGACACAGTCAGGATCGCCTTTCTCAGCATGTTCTTTCCTTAAATTTTCGACAACTTGAGATAAGAATCCAGGCTCGCAATGTACATTTCTTGACCATCCTCGTAAAGTAGCCGGATGGGGTAGATGTAGACTTTTTCTACAATATCTGTAGGCAGCGGGTCTATGAAAATGCAGAGTAATGGTAAATTTTTTCATTTCTTCAGAGTAGCGAGAACCCGAGGTGCGACCTTTATTAACAAGCTCGTTTTTGAACAGCGCAGTTTTCATGTGGCCAAAGTTTTCCTCAAGTACACAGGCAGCATCTTGTGATGAAAAATTTATTTCATTGTAAGACTCTGACAAGATTTTTCAGTTTTTCGTAACGTTTTGTTTTTAATTGCAAACGCTTTATCTGCTTGTTCTTGCGTGTTATCAAATTATGAAGACGATTTACAATATTTGTTGGCGACTTCGTGTACTGATGATCCAGTTTTGTGCTGTTTGCCAGTGGCTCAGGGCAATTTTTTGGGTCAGGTACCGTTTTTGTGGGGGCCCCAAGATAATCAGAGCTGTCCATGGGCAATTTTTGCGGCTTAACAGTGGGTAATAGATACGTAGGGAAATCAAATATGGAGGGTACTGCGCCAATCTTTAGATATCTTCCGCGCATCGATGTACCGTAACCCATTTGTGACGTGTAGACGTAGTCGGTTCCCATAAAATGTTTTTGGCATATTACGGCAGTTTTAGAAGGCCACCACTTGTCTCGTCGAATAGCCTGAACCCATTTTTTAGAAGATCTTTATTTTTATAAGGAAATCTGTAACAGAGAATGTTCATATCAATTTAGTTCATATAATAGAGAAACGTTGTAAGGGTTTTTATGATAGGGGTAAAGTGGCGTTAATATTGCATTTGCTCCTATCCATAGAACTAAGGATGGTCTTCCTAAATTTCATAGTCGAAGCGGACCAATACAGTACAAGGTTTCTGTGGCATTAGCATAGTTTACGTATGCATTTTTATGAGAAAAACTGGCTCAAATGACTACTGTGAGGCCACTAACTATCGGTTTTACTGCTTTAAAAATGCAGATACGTACACCTGATGAGACATACAGGCAGACAAGTGACATGTATGTACATTGAACAAGTAAATTAGCCAAGTACTCGGTATTCGTACCTGTATAACATCAGTATTGATGAATGAAAACGTTTGTTAATACACTTGTAAGCATTCATATAGATATTACCAAATGTTTCCTCGTGATATTTGGAAACACCGTTTTTTACTAATTTCTAAATTTAAATTTATGAAGTGTTGATGAGTATCTAAATCTAAAGTAGACATAGGAGAGCATCTTGACGCCTTCTACCTATTTTAGTTAGACAAGATCAAGAGACTTTTGTAGTAATGGCAGAAGAAGAAGCGAACGTATTTTGAAAAATCAAATAGTAGTTATTCTTAAAAGAAATCTGCTGGGGTAGTTAGGTCACATATTTACAGCATAGCCAATGCATAGCCAGAGCAATTAAATATCTGATAGTATATTGTTGGTTATCAAGACATGTTCTACACATCACATTTGGCAACACTTATTTCACGTCTGGCCCATTTTATTCAGGAACCCATAATTACCATTCAACTGTATATCGATAGGAATCAGAGCCTAGATCTAGCAATCTACTATGACTGTAAGGCTTCGTCACTCAATAGGTTAATTTGAGTGCAGTCACGTACCTGTGAAATGATACTTTCCTGCCATTTTCATCGATGTCTCCAGCTTTTGTGAAACAGTTGTAAGCAGAGCAATACTGCGGCATAGTAGACAATGATTCTCGAGAAAATAAATTGTGGTTTACTGCTTCAAAGTTACGGTTTACACTAACTTCCCAGAACGACAGTTCAGCGTTTTGATCAATTTGTCGCAATTTCGCGTGCTTTCTGTACCTTATGATGCTACCATCCAGATTCCCCATGCTCACCACACTGAGAACAATAGAATCAAGAAACGCCATTGGTCTAGCGACGTCTATGGTTTTATCTACGACGGGAATCATTAAAATCAGAAGCACTTGATGCCAAAAAACAACGATTATCTTCACCGAAAACGTTTTCGAGTCCAAAATGGACGCAATAATTCTTCTTTTGGAAGCATCCAGCATTGTTAATGATCTCCAAGCTGATATTCTTGACCAGAGTTAAACGCATTCCTTGAAACACAGAGATAAAGTAAGATTCCGATCGATGCAGTAAATACATTTGACATTACACTTTGGAATGTGACGAGTTCAACCTTTTTTAGGGGTTCTTTGAGGTCCTTTCTTGTGGACAAGACCTTCTATCCACGCTGTCGATAAATCCTTTAAGGTCCAAGGTTTATTAATGATTTTAATATAATGGATTGGAAATTTCAAATATTCTTATCAACATAATAATGTTTATTGAGTCAAACGGGAAAGAAAATGAGGCAGACCAGCAAATGACAGAAATTATTTAGGTGCAAAAATGTCAAAAGGTTGGTTTGGTTGAGTTGGAAATTGAATCCGCGATGAAAGTTTTAACTGACCTGCATAAATTGATAGCACTGAGTTTTGAATCGAAGTAAATAAAGCAAGTTTGTTTGTCCAATTCTGGCAAAGTTGATTATTTTGGAGGTTTGAGATTAGATTTTCAGTATTTCCAAAAGTTTAGTTTTATCTGCTACTCCCGAACAAAGGACGGAGAATTTGATGTTTGATTTAACAACAACTTCTTTGCTTGTGCTTACTTATGTTATTCGATAACTTTAAGATTTGTAATCAACAGTTTCGGTTGGCGGTTGGATGTACTGCTGTATTTCTTAATCAAGGCCTTGGATTAATTGCTACTCTTGACATGACCATTGTTTTTATAGATGTACTTGTAACAAGATAGGTGAGACATGCCTTGATAGAAACTACACTCTTTTTACAGAATATCTGTTACTGCAAACTGCAATATTCTACGAAAATAGAATAGTATAAATTGTTGTTACTAAGTACCTGTTGTTGTTCTTTTACTCTGGAACAGTAGTCCCCAACTGAACTTAGAATAACAGCATGCTGTTCGGTCCTGAGACATACACTCATCACACCTGAAAAATAATATGCGAAAAACAATCATCAAACTTGAACTTAATACTGGTGTACAATTATACTCCTCTATCAGGAACTGTAAAAGACTTGTTATTCACAGACAAAAATGAAAAGCCAGAAATATAAGACTTGTCTGTAATTTGACTACTACAACGTACAGGTGGTAAGAAATAATAACAAAAAGTAAATTTAGCAACAATAACAAAAGAAGAGGATGTGGAATGAATTGAATTAGTTACAAGAGTAAATAATTGTTGAAACACGACGTATCTTTTCCAGCTTTTATCTCTCAATCAAAACAGATATTGAAATTGTTGTCTACTTGATTTACTCGTTTTCCAAAGAAT
>JAAAKL020008109.1:0-16235 GCA_010016065.2 Carybdea cf. marsupialis auct. non (Linnaeus, 1758)
TTACATAAATTATAGAGTGAGGGATAACATTGTACCCAGAATGAAAGGGGGTGTTGATATTAAATGTTTGGGAACCACAGTGATAATTTTAATAGTATAAATGTTTCATTCCCAATGTCATAATCAGATAACGTCGTATTACAATAAGTAAATCGAAATGGTGATATTCGGAATAATTTTCGCCACCAGAATTTTTTACACTCAACTTTAAGCCGTAATGTAACATCAGATTCTATTTTTGAAGTTATAACTGCATTCACCATTTCCCATTCAATACTGAAAACAGAATGACGAGAAAATGGAGACGGGGCTAAGAGTGAGAGCGACAAAGTTGCAATGCACCAGTCCTTGCTTATTCTAGTACAGACCTATGCATTGCAATCTTGCCATCTTATCTGCTGCTAGGGAATTCTATTTCATCTCTTTGTTTCCCTGCCCAATAGAAATCTTCTTGTGCCAAAAGGACTGTCCTGTGAATAATTTTGAAGATGCCCTTCCACCCCACCCTGTTACTAGCTGATATAAGTGTATAGTTTATTAAACTGATATCATTTTTGCTTAATCCAAAGCTCCCTTTATGATTAGCCCCCGGTGACAAAGTTTGTGTGCATTATTGACTTACTCGATTTGCACACAGAATGGGTGTCCCCTTACCTCGCTTTGCAAAAATCCAATGTTTTAAAAAAAGCAGTTAGTGGTTTTAGAGAACTGGTAAACCCAGGAAAAGGAAGTAATGTGCAAACCAAAGACATATAGGGCAAAATAATGTGCTGAGAAATGATCTGTAAATGGGCCTGTTTATGCTGTGGAGTATGATGTTTGGCTTTTCACCGTTGGACATGAATTATTTGTAGAAGTGGAAAACAACGACTTAAGAACTGATAAAAAAGTATAAATATGAGACTATAACAAGGAGGATAAGAATTGGTACTATTTTACTGAAAGAGAGAAACTTATTGTACATTTATTTACATTTCCTTCTCCCATTTTTCTTATAAAAGGTAAATATGCCAATAATAGTAGGTATAATCAGGATTTCATCAAGATTTTTTTTATTAACAACTCTTACACTAAATAATACGACACAATAAGGGAGTCATAAGCAAGCATTGTGACAGCGAATTTGGATTAAAAATTATTTTCTTAACTGTGAAAGTGATTTAACTGCATTCGTTTTAGCTGATAATTTAATTACTGTTGTAAACTTAATATCTGTAGGTAGAAGGACTTTCAAGACATTAAGACATAATTGGTTTGTCTTTATACCCTCATAACATTGTTTTTTGCTGACATGAAAAAAATTGTTCTCTTACACTAAATGTATCCCTTTTCAACCCTTCAGATATTTACATGAAAGCTATTTATGTTAATACTATATTTTGTACTCACAGCTACGGTAATAAAAACTCAATCCGCTTTACGTACCTTTCTTCAAATTCTAACCTAAATAAGCAACTAACGTGAGCAACGAAGAGCGATTCTGCCAACTACAAAATGTGTTTAATGAGAAGTAGGACGAAGGTTTACAATGTGATTTGATCGGAATATTTATAAACGCAGGTAGGTGTCAGTTTTATAATATTCTTTTTTTGTAACATTCTAACGGTTTTTGTTCAGACGAGCGTAGGGTACAAGAATGGTGTCACTATTATCTGCATTTTTAACGCCGTATACATACCAATTTATTATCTCCTAAAATTTTTTTGCGATTAAATTTCTACGCATTTCGGCGAAATTGGTGCAATGCATAGTTTTTAATTTCTTAGACATTTTTTCGTCACTTATGCGCCTTCTATTATCATGGATACAATAAGTGATATAATTTTCACCAGTTAGTTTTCATATTTGAAGATGTATAAATAACTACATGGACTTTATTTCATACAAAACGAAACACTATAACACAAATCCTATTTGTTGTAGGATATCTCTTAAAGCAACTGTTAAATCAGGTCGTAGATAGAAATATTGTGTTTTTAATAAAATTGAATTACTTACTTGGTACAATTTCCTCTTGCTCAGTGCACTTTGGCGCTTGTGGTTCTTCTAGTAACCTCCATGTAGTGAATTCTGTCCAACACTTGCATCTGTATGATTAAAACTGCTAGGAAGAACTTTGTATTCTGTCAAAACAAACGTAACATTTGTCATCATGGGTCGACAAATTTACAAATGTCCTTACAACTTTCCACCTTCCTGTAAATCACTGCTTTCACACTACTCTCTTTTCTCCCTTTTAGTTGCTTTATCTCGTCTTAATTCACTCCATGGAACCGCTAGATTCTGAGAAAGTGTCTGTGACTCTCGATGTGCTATGCTTACTGTCGCTTCATATTGCATTTCCGCAACGTCCACATTTGCGAAGATAGCGTCAAAGACTAACGCTCGTAGCACTTATTTCTCCGCTATTCCATACTCTACTAAAACTTGATATAGCAATGTAAGCTTTCTAAATTAGTCCACTCATCTCCATGCCACAATATTTGTCAAAAATAACAATGCCCGTGTCGTACTTGAACTTTGAAACATTTTCGACCGGGACATCGTAAACGTCAATTAAATTATCTTTTTGAGGATTAATTTTCTCTCTTGAAATAAATACAAAGTATGTAAAAATGTTTAAAATTCCTTTATAGTTCATTTAGCTGTTTTAATCATAACCTACTACTTTAAATGAGCAAGGGTTTCTTGAAATTAAGCGATTGATGTAGCCGAAAATAGAAACAGGTGTCAAGATCAGGTTTCAACAGTATTTTCCACCAGGAATAACATGGATTAAGTAGTTTGTAATTGATCAGAAGAATTTTGCAGAAGAAAAGTCTCAGATTAATCGAGAAACATTTAACTTTAAGTAAATCAAGTTGCTTTACAACTTGTTTCTGTATTGATAACATTTGTTTTAGCACGAATTGTAATTTCAACGTCGTAGTTTTGTACACTCCACTGACAAATCGTAGTTTGTGCAAAACATAATGGGGTTGGGGAGTGGGGTGGCAACTAAGAATGGTCATCAAATAGGAGCAGCCACAAAGAAGAAAATTAAGGCAAAACATACGCAATTTCCCTACGGTTATATATTACTCCAGTTTGCAATTCCTCATTTTAAAACTCAGATCTGGCCGTTAGCCGATGGTTAGCAATGATCCTTTGCCTAGATACTTTTGGCTACTACTCAAATGTCAACTTCCCAGACTTCTGCGATCTATAACAGCAACATCTACAGCGCCTGAGGTAGTATAAATATCAGTTAAAACTGACAAATTAGAAACGTCAACGGCTTGTAAATGCATTGATAACATAGACACTTTAAACTTTGCAACAAACTGTTTACTTCTTGATACTATCTTTCCATTTATTTTACCACGAGCTGTTGAGGTCACGCTAAATAACGTTGGTGGCAAACCTATGCAGTTGAAAACACCAGATGCAGACCATTTCACCAATTATTTAGAAACCTCTTCAAAACAATTGTTTTGTAATCATAATTCTTGGATCTCCGTTAAATTGCTTCAAAAGAGGTTACAGTTATAATAATATCATGATTCCACATTACGCCATGAATATTATTTGTAAAACCTATTTTCATTTCATTATTTTCATGTAGTTTGCACTCTCCAACTGAGAAAGTTTCTCTTGTAAAGTCTGCAGATTTATTGAATTACTCGTCATGATGCATTTCAATTTATGTCTTATATCCACATATAGTTAATACGGCTGGATTGTTTCGATGTAAAAAGCTTTATTTCTTGTATAAGGTAACGACCGTTTTGTTTTTACACGTCGAAATAACCATTAATTGTACCCCGATTTGATTAATAGAGCCTAAGCATAGTTTCAATGAACAGTGGGACTTGAGTAAAATTGACCAAACTTCACGTCGGCAATATTCTTAGATTCTGCACTCAAACAATCACTTTGCGATTACTTCAAAGCTACTGCGAACAGCGATATCAGTAGCCTTGTAATAAATCCAGCTAATTGATCTTAGAATGTCAGTTTGCAAACAAGATGTACGCTTCAACAACTAGGTACTTGCTCGTTGATGAACGACAACGAGTTTGTGGCGTGTAGGAACGACTTGTCCATTGATTGCATACGCTCCTTAAGAATTCTTTCCTCAAGAGCATGAATCAAAACAAAAGTGTTGCCGTGGAACCAGTAAGAAATCAAAGTTTTTGACTTCACTAACCAAACTGTAGAATCTGACCAACAGATATCAGAATCTCATTTACCGCGGACACAAAACTTCTCATCAATTATGAATGGTCTCTACAGTTCAATATTGCCATAGTACTTAGCTAGTTGACACGAGACAGTCTCATACAGTATACTGACACAACGTTAAAGATATGAAATACCAGGAAAAGTTGATTCTCCTGTGTAATCTAATAGCGTACTAGTAGGTAGAATGCTCAAGAAGATGAGTACAGTCTTCCATTACATTTGTCTGGCTGGCTTTCACTTGACTTTAATAATTCTCAATGTCTTGCTTTGTGAAAGCGGATCGACAGACGCCTCTGCTAAGGGAATAACTCTCAGTATGTCGAACAAAAAGTCAGTTTCTGATGTCAACACACATCTAGCAATGGCTGAAAAAGCACCTAGCTTAATTCATAGAAGAGAAACTAGGGATAACAGACCTAAATCAACAAGAGTAAATAGACAGAGAAACAAAAGAGGAGTAATGGAAGCAAGAATCGGACAAGGTTTTAGAACGTCAATTCCGTTGAGTATATTTGAAATAAACGAGGAGGAGGAAAATGCTGAAGACTGGAGATTGACTATACAAGATGAAAATGGTGAATCGATGGGGTCTGATACGTGGATTTCTGTAGACAGTAAACAAAAGGATTTAATTGGATTTCCTATGTCAGGAAATGAAGGACTTTTTACCTTCAGAATTCAAGCCTATGGTCCGAATGGAATAATCAAATTACGATCGTTACCGATTCAAGTTTTCAATAACGAAGATCGTGCATCACACCGTGTACGAATGACGGTACAAGAGGGATTTTTCGAATTTATAAGCAGTTATTTAGTACGGATCGAATTTGCAACGTACGTCTCCGAATACTTACGAAAAGGTGGGATAGCCACCGAAATGAGCGATATTTGGGTGTACAAAACAGATAGGCGATCAAAGTCTCTCTCGTGGATATTAACGACTTTCAATCGAAACGTGTGTGATCACACCATTACAGAATTACTTCCCAATCGATTATTAAAAGGTGGAAAGCCCAATCCAGAATTGGTGACAAAGTTAAAGCCAAGATTTGTACTAACCAATGTTTCTGTTCAAATAAGCGAATACTGTCCGAAACCTGTTAAACACACCAAACCAAAGTCAGAAAGCAAAAGTCAAATAGTCATTGGGCCTTTAGTTGTTATTGTCATAGTCATTGTACTCGGTAGTCCATTATTGATAGCGCATATAATACGAAAAAATATTCGCAAAAGGGATCGAAGACGACAGTTTTCTCAATCTCGACATATGCAATTGAATGGAGCAGCAGCACCTATTTGGGTTGAACAAGAGGAAGAAGACAAAAGCAACCCCAAAGATCGAACAGGTCATAATAAATCAAACCGCTACCGATGGAACCCTGATTTGACAGGAAGACCATTACTGGTAGTGCCTAACACACCTCCTGTTCGTAGGAGTGCTAGTAGACAAACAAGTCTTGCCGAAGAGGATTGCTTGCAAGCACCTATTGGAGAATTAATGCCAGGTATAAGGACGCAGAGAATGCAAAATTCGGTTCTCACATGGCATGGACTACCCAGTGATCAATGTGTTGAATCTGAGAGTCTGCAATTTCCTAGAGTAGTTACTGACATTACGTCAAGTATTTCAAGGCCCATAAAAGACGTTTTTGAGTACTTTTCTGGCAAACCTGAAGTAAATGGGCAAGCTCAACTGACTGGCACTACCGTCGGTTCTTTAAGCACATCATCAACAACATTAAGCAAGGCAGAGTTGCGTCCTCACAGCTCTCTGACGCGTTCCGAACCTTGCAGTCGTAAATGTAGCTCGGATATGAGCAGAAGATACATGCTTGGAAGGCAAGATACAACTAAGTCTGAATATGCTAATGGGTATGCAATGCGAGAAAGGAGCCGAGATCCTTTGAAAGGAGATTTACCTCCTCCAGCACACAAATGGTTACTAGGACGAAGGAACTCATTATCAAGGCAAGAGAGTAGGGAGACTACTGCAAGTGAGAAGTCTGAGACTAGCTTACTAGGGTCAGCATTTAACAAAGTCTCATCATTAATTAGCTTAAATAATCGACAGACACCAAAAGCAATTCGGATATTTTTCTCTGACGAAAGTGAAGACAATACACGAAATAATTCCTTAGATCGATCGTATGCGATGGCTGAAAGCCAATCGTCTCCCCTGGTTAGTTCTCAGCTCAGCTCTTTTGAACGACCATCACCCTCTTTGATGAGCTCACTAAGAAGCTCTTTTGATAAACCCTCACCATCACTTGTTAGCTCACAGCGGAGTTCATTTGATAAACCTTCTCCGTCCTTAATTAGTTCTCAGTTAAGTTCTTTCGATCGAAATTCGCCATCTATTACAAGTACTCAAATCAACTCCTTCGATATGTTGAACCATTTCAGATCATTTTCACAAGATGGATCTTACGAGGAGCAATCCAGCATGTCTGATTTTGCTTTGTCGTTTGACAGAGAATCAATTAGCGAAATGTATCAGCCCTTGTGTAGACCACCAGATGATGGCTATGGGTACGACCCAACCAGGATGTCTCAAATCCAAGAAAATGACTTTCGAGGCAGACAAGAAAAGCCCTTGTCAATGTCCCCTGAACATATACGTAGCTGTCGTCGTCGATCTGCTGAGAGGCTGCGATCTGATGGCAGCTCAGATGGAAGTTTCGATAATAGCAAAAGATCTTTGATACGGCAGGAAACACTTAGGATTGTAAATAGCCCAGGAGGCAGAAAAATGCACAGACAGGACAGTACTGGAAATGGACATAAATTTCCCAGGGATGGGCTTCCTCATCACGATAGCCACCTTTATTCACTGCGGAAAAATAGTCTTCACCCTGACGATAGTAGAACAATTGAAAGACGACTTAAAAAGCAGAAAAGTATTTATTCCCCTGTCAAACAAGATACAAGTTACAGCCCATTACACAGAATCGATACAACAAATGTGCATATCCAGGCTCCACGATATGGCCAACAAACGTTGACATATCCTGGTGTCATGGAAGAGAGCTCTTTCATACGTTGTCCAGCAAACACGGAAATTGTTTATGAGAATGGTTTAAACATAATTGACAGGGTTACTCCATCTCGAGTGTGACAAGTGATAGGCTATGGCAACTGCATTTTCTTGTCATTTTGCTTACATAGTTTAAATTAAATAGGCAAATAACAGTTGTGTACTATCTAGTTAAAAAGGCAGCTTACTTTGTTTTCCAGAAAAACTTTCACACACAAGAAATATATCTTAAGGGGTTCTGACAGAGAGATCTAGAAGCATGTTATTGATTGTGAAGATTGTCCAAGGTGTTAGGATAACATGCAAAGATTATAAATGAAAACATCGATTGTATGTATCACAAGTGTGCTTAAAATTAAGCATAGTATCAAGAGTGAGAACGGTGGTTTCACTCAATTTTATAACTTCCTGCAAAGTATGAAACCAGTGATAAGTTCTTAAAAATAGAACTTGTTCCCTGTTCTAAAGTTATCGAAGTTTGTAATAGCATGGCCATTGCCAGATGTATAGAATTGTTGATAAAATGCAGGACGTAGGGATAGCGTTCTACCGAAATCATTTTACTATATAGGAGTTTTCTACAGTGGTCAACTGGACTCTTATCTGACGTTCAGGGGCTCCTTGACATTAAAAATATTGTCCCATGTCCTACTAGTACAATAATAGTTGTTTATGGTAGAAAAAGCATATTAAATTTGACAAAGTTAGCTTTTATTCCAGTGTTTTTACTGGAATGGAAATAAGGGTTTGGGGATATGGAGCTGGGAAGGTTAGACATGTAATTGAGATTTGCTTTATAGACGTTTGACTGATGCCGTTTCTATTCATGACATTGCTTCTTCGATGCTGATCTCTATTTGTGAGATCTACGGCCCAAACGTTACTGAATAATCATACTGGCTATGAGAAATTGTAGACAAGCATGCAAGCACAAAAAAACAAGAGTGTAACTCAAACGTTAATAGCATCCATGTACACAAGTTTATTTGTCATCAGATGTTTTCATATAGCATCCAAAATGAACACATTCTAAACGTCTCCAATTTGTTAATTCTTTATTCCGTTAGTAATGAGATAGTTACTTTTTATGTAATGTGTTCGTTTAAAAGAATGAAAACTCAGAACAGTTTTATTTTCGTTGTTGTTTGTTGTGACGTTTTTTGTCGTTGCCTGAACAATCAGAATACAGAGGTACATGCAACAAAAAGGGCCCCCTAAAACAGCATAGAATTGTGTAGCGCACTATAGTACAGTAATGAACAGTTTTAACTTTCAAATTGTGGGTGAGGCATCTTGAAGTATACACACTTTTTATTCGAATTTTTTAACATCTAGTTTGTTACGAAATCTAGGCTCACATGATAAACCAAAGTTATACCTTAAGAAAGACTATATGTCACACACACACAAACACACAAACACACACACACACACACACACACACACTTACAACGTTTCAAGATGTAACCTCTTATTGTAACAATTGTATCACTGGAAACATTCCTGTCTCTCAACGTATAGATCATGAGATTTGTGTATCTGCAATAAAGGGGATTTTGTATTACTTTATCTTGAACACCCCATCGCAAAATAAATTGTAGTTTTTATACCCTAAAACATCCCGTTTAACATCTTTAAAATATCATATAAGAATGCCTTTAAAGTGATGTATTTCTAAAAATCAGCAAAACAATATAGTAATCGAAGGTAGGAATGAAAGAGTTTATTTGATAATCAGATCTTTGTTAAAAACATACTTACCTACTCTCTTATTTTATTGTAGTTAATCATCAGAATGCGTTTCCATAGTTATAAATTTTATTGCTTTATTTGTTCCCCTTTTAATTTGAGATATCATTTATACCGATTAATCCTTATCAGTTCTTTCTCCTTATTTCCTTGAACTTGATATTTCTATGATATTCAATTGTGTTAGATTCCATTTCAGACTCAAAGGGGCTCTTTTTACATTACATCAGACTATGGTAAATAAACAAACTATTTTAAGAAATTGTGTCTAAAACCTCTAGACACGGGGTTTTAATTCGTTCTGTAACAAGGCAAAAGAATTATTGCTTTGCATACAAAATGATTCTGATTTTTTCATTCTGTTTTATTCCGGGTTATTAGCAAAGTCCTATCAAATCCTTATTGATGATAAAACATGGCGTCAATTATACATTCGAAACTTTCCTCAAGATACAACAGGATACAAAGTTATGTACTTTAAGTACTTGAGTTTATTGGGTTATTACCAAATAAGGCATGTGGTATCTGAAATATGTATGCTCATGTGAACAGAGAAGATGCTGAGGTGAACAATGACGGAGCTGAGAGGACAAATAATGTTTGGGCGAAAGAGAGGCAAATTAAACATAGACAAATAGGCGTCCTGGGAGGGTGTACTCCCATAGGTAGGAGTGCTAAAGTCCACAGCAGGGTTTCTTCCAGGGAAAGCTACATAACCCCTCAATAATTGTACGGTAGGGGTGCTGTCCTTTGTGGCGTTAGAGTAACTTTATAGTGGGCAATTTTTGAAGATCCATTGTTTGATGTGTCAGTTCCGTCTCTGTGGATCCACGACCCTTAAAACTGATAACGTCATCATGCTCGCCTCACAAACCCGTTATTTCTTTCTAGATACGATCTCTGACAATGGTACTCTGAGACGTTTTAGACAAAGACGTTCTCAGAGCAGTATTCCTTCGTGCCCTTTATAGTTTCTATGCATCCATTTTTATCCGCAGTAAGAATGCATTTAATTTATCACGTCTGCTTTAAATGCTAACCTCCCTAACTATCGTATCTTTTATAATACGTTTACTCTATTAATCTGATGATTCCTTTGTCAAGGTTTCTTTTCATAGCAATTAGCTATGATCTTTGATATGTTTTCCCCTCTGTCCTACAGTTTCACACACAAATCTACAGCTTTCTTTTGTACACATTCTCGAGAATTCCACCCCCCACCCCCCCCCAGTTCTAATACTACCATTTCTACACCGAATCATTTTGAAAATCTCAATTTACCGCCATTAGAATTTACATTTTTTTCAATATTCCGCTAAAAATCATCACAGCACGTTGTCTATTTATTTATCTTGGATTATAGACTTTTTATAGTGGAGAAATAACGCTAAAACACATGTAAAGCTATTCAAAGTTCTTTGTAGTTTCATGTTTGTGTTTCGTACCTTTAGGACACTCCTGCCATCGTCTCTGTTCACCTCTTAATACAATTTTGTTGCTATCCAGAAACGTAAGCTCTTCTCAATTTGATCCACTTAAGTTTGGGTGATTTTTATGTCCTTATCCAAACGCTTTAAAAGTATTAAGTTAGTAATCGATAAGGGAGGCATAAAACATATCCGTGAAGGCAATCATCTTCCTTTTACTGGAAATTTTTTCATAAATAATTTTGAAACTGGGTACAGCATACATTTTGCATTATATAAAAATAATTTAAATGTTATTTGCCATAGTCTCGTTTACAACGGCATATAAAATTTTCTAATCAGAAATCAAATTTTTTCCATAACCATTCTTCAAGTCTGTATCTCTTGGTACTTTTTGACATGGTTTACGTAATGCAGAGACCTACCTACATTCTGCTTACATTTTGCCACGGATAAGAAGTTACACAACACTTATATAATCGATAATCTATTCCGCTTTAGCTTTAAAGTAAAGGCACTTTGAGGTCTTTTTGTATATCTGAAATCTCATAATCCATTTGTCAGAATTGTAACTTCACTGATTCTTCATTTCATGTGTTAAATGTCATGTGTCGAGCATTTTCGCCTTTTATATGATAGATGATTTTGATATTCAAGTCATGATACATCCTGTATTAGGCTATTTATATATGTTTATACACTATAATTACAGGATTCCCTTTTTTGCAATTAGTGTGCACATATTTTGTGTGTCTGCTACTCATCTTTATTCTCTTCAGATCCATTTTCTGATGAAAATGCAAGTATACGCCTTTTATGTAATACTTCAAACTACAGTGTCATTTCTGAAGATGTTTATTGATCCATTCACTTCAAATTCTCCTGGAAACAACGTTAATCTATGTTGCTATACCTCGTCAGTTCCATTTTTATGTTTATGTCTAAAAAACCTATTTTTTTCTGGGTTGAACCACATTGCAACTTTAAGAGTCTCGTGCATAGGAGAAGACAGAAGACGATATTACTCAAACGGGAGAAGGAAGAATATGTTGATGATGTCTATAGTTGATTACGTCCATTGTTTGAATCCCATTTTAGCATCCTAGCATGAATTTTAAAGTTTGACTACTACTTCTATGAAAGCTTTCTTCCTTTGAACATGTAATATAATTTTACTGAATTCCAGTCGATTAGCATTCTTTTTATAATTGTTCTCGTGGTTGGGAATCTTCGGTAGCTTGCATGTACATCATACATCATCATACATCATCATACATCATCATATATCATCATACATCATTATACATCATCATACATCATCACACATCATCATACATCATCAACTTACACAACATGTATATGGCATTCTATTTATTTATACTGATATTTTCCCTTGTACAATATCATTATTATATAACCATAGTATATCTTGTTCCCTTAAAATTTTCTTGCACTGTAAATGTTTCCTATTATTGCTTTTCAAGGTGATTTTGCTTTGATAAATAATGGATTTAGTATGTTAGGGTTAAACTGCAGTGCTAGAACTTGCATCATAAAATCCAAAACATCTTTCTGTAGCTTGGTTGTTTTGTTTTTTGTGCCTATATTATGTGTAGTAAAATGTGTCGTTTTTGACCTTAAAAAGGCAAAGGAATCGTTGTAGAAAGATTTCCTTTCCAAAGATTTTCTTTCCAAAAATTTTCTTTCCAAGATTTTCTTTCCAGAGATTTTCTTTCCAAAGATTTTCTTTCCAAAGATTTTCTTTCCAAGATTTTCTTTCCGAAGATTTGCTTGTCACTCACGGAAACTCCCACGTAGCAACAAGTAATGACCACGCAATCAACGGAGGCTTTATTGTCCTAGCAGTAGTGTTAATGTTTTATTTTGATGCACTGAGGACGCGATTTCATTTAATATAGCCAGGTGTCTATTCCTCGATCCGGAATAATTTATATGTCTAACCTCAATTTGAGACCCCATAAATGGTAGAATTGTAGCAGAACTATTACTAAGATTACTGAATTTTTCTCAAGGTTACCGAAGATTACTGAAATTTACCAATAATATAGTAAATTACACTTTTGCTCTCAGCATTGTGTCTATTAACCCTGTCTTTCCCAAGTGTTACACAGACCAACAATTGTGTGGGTCCCGAGTTTGAACCCGATAGTGACAATTTCACTTTTCTTTAGTACCTATTCAAACGTAATAAATATCTATTGTGATCCTAGCGAGAAAATGTATTTAAAATAGGAATACTGTCAGGGTGAAATGCTACATAAACATCATAAAACATATAAGATACTTATTCTTTGAAGGCTGTAGATTTCCTGAGATAATTTGCCCCAGTCAAACTCTAGAAAAAGCCACATCTTAAATAGTGCAGAGAGCTATGGTAGAACCGCACGAAAACAATTTATTGACAACTTCAGTTTTCGTTAGTTTCTCTTCAAACGTAATATTTTCAAATCATTAGAAATGGGGTTTCTTGCCTACCAGGATGCAGGATGACAGGTTGATTTTGGCTAAAAGTCCAACTTTGCCTTAAAAGTTTTCAATTCTCGTACAGAAGATGTTTGCGATTTTGTTTATTGTTTGAAATACAAAATAGAGGGATTGAAGCACTATAAAATTATTATTATTATTAACTAGAGAAGGCTTTGTCTAAGTGGGCAATTGGACTAAAAATCTAAAATTTAGCCGTTTACAGTCTCATTGACCGGAAATGGAGGTTAAAGTATGACAAAGGGGGAATGTAAAACGCCCTCTCTCCCCCAGGAACAGAATAGAGTTAAGGTAGTATATGTGGTAGAAGTAGTGGTGTCATGTGATAATTAATGAACAGAGAATTTTTGTGCACATAAATAAATTCCGCATATGCACTTTCACATAATATCCATTTATATTGTGTGGCGCTACCGGCGTAAATATACTTATGCCGTTGTGGTGCTGCAGATGCTAAGTTTGGCTTGATAAGCATGTCATAGAATGCTAGGCTATCAATATCAATGGAAAGACCATAATGCGGAGGGAAAGTGTGACGTCACGATTTTGAAAATGTTTGAATTATAGAAAAAATAGTCAATTTTCATGTTGCCCTATTAGTGAAAACGTCATTGGCCAAAATTGAGAGTGATGCCCTTTCCCAACACCGAGGTATCAGGTTTCAAATTTTTAAATCTCTCTAACAAAATCTTCTTATTTGATGCTGGATCCTAACGTAAGGATCCAAGGAATATTGATAGAGTTTTGACCAGAGATTTTTTAAATTCAAATGCCTCAACTTTAAACACTATATACACTACAGGTTTGGTATTTTGAGAAACAGCCTATTATAGGGTTGCATTTAGATTTCTGGAGTCAAATCGTCCTATTTCCAAACCTTTTGTGACGTCATCACTTTCCCTCCGCATTCAGATTATACTTTTGTCAAACTGTTGTTTTGATATATTGTTCAACCATTTACTAAGAAAATAAAGTGTTTGTAGCAAAATTCTTTTATCTAGGCTCACGTCGGATAAAAATGAATAGACAATTGAGGAACACGAACAAACTCATCTTTGCATGTAAAACCAATGTTGTTTTTAACTCAAACAATACGTTCGAATTTAAGAACAAGAGAGATAAAACGCATATCGCTAGAGAAAGGTAACGTCACTCTCATCTCTTTTTTATTCACTTATGGGCAAATCCTTAAAAATCTAAAAATCGAAGCTTCGTGTCCGTCAGATTTATACTGATTGATATACTTTGCTATCATGGAGGGATGACGTTCAGATGAAGGACATTATGAAGTCTGTAAATAACGGAACTGAGATACAGCGTGGTAATCAAGAAGGGATATCTGTAAGAATGATTTTACACTATGCATGGTATCAAACGTTATGTATTCATATGCCACCTTTTTCCACTCTCTATTTTATTCAGAATTGGATAAGCTAAAAAGTATCTTATATAAACTTGATGTAATGTTTGCCTGAATTGGTCAAGTAACACTAGTCAAGTGGTCTTTGTTGTATATATAATGTCTCTGTCGAATACCGGAAGTCCTGCAGTTAGCTCCCCCGTCCTCGGATAAGATCCCCTCTCAAAATTATCGCTCGGATATACTCTCCAATGGGAGGAATCAAACAGATTAAATATGAAGCACTTTAACACAAACTACTTGAGTGGTAATCGGAATAGTATCATCTATAAGTTTTAATTTTGAAGTTATCTCTATTTTGATCTCTTTGAATAGGCCTCTCTCGGTTAAGCCCCCGTGTAAATTTTTCTGTTCTCAAAATAAGCCCTCGGTGGCGTAGCAAAAAATTAAGTTATGCATACATGAACTTTGTACATTAATCAACTCTCAGGTTTGTGTTGTGTTACCCAAAAGGAGTACTAAATATTCAAAAGGGATAAGCAACTTCTTATAAGCAACGTAAACTTTAAAATTTGTATTTATCGATTGCTTCTATTATGACCGTAATCACATGTATCTATTCTCTTTCCAAAAACTACTTGTTTCTATTTTGCTTGTTACTCTGGAAATCCTCCCTACAGAGACGCAGGAAGCATCTCAAACTTGGGAGGAAACAGTCAAAAGGCACTTTCTCCTTTACATAACACTTTATTATGTGTTGGATTTAAGAGTGGATAAAAGGACACTATTTGCTTAATGAAAAATGTTAGAGGCACGTGCTGCGGTTCCTACGTCCCTGCCCCCTCTCCGAATAAATTTTTTTCCAATAAGATCGTGGCTACTCGCCTGATAACTAGGGGGTGACATTCTTTGCACCCCTAATCATGGTTTTGCCAAGAACCAAATTCTCGGTGTATATACCAAACCAATGTCACAATCAGAGAGGTAGGGGATAACACAATGAAGCTCACAACATGAACTCATCCTGAGTCTAACAGTTCAACTGGGCCTCAAATCCACTTCCGCTTTACCAACCTGTTGTGGCTCCTTAACTATCAAAACGTATTATGGTCCTTTACAAGTAATAGTGACAAAGGACACTTCTTTCATTGGAAGGCACTTTGGACGATTACCAAGGAGTTTGCTTCTCAATTGGGGAGACCTAGTTTGAAGAGACAAACGAAGACGCGAGGGACGAGGGAGCCCCTAAAGGCAGGGGGAATGCCGAAAGGCTGGGGGATTCAGGATTATGTCTTTCTTCATACTATAGGAAAATTTTAGATAAGTGAAATGAGGACATGCATGACTATTCTTTAGTGTGTGTGATTGCCCCATTGTACGTCATTTAATACAGTATTATAGTGTTTTCATTTCTGCTCAAATTAAGCAATGCCAACTTGATGGTCATTTATGACGATAAATAGAAAAATGCCTTCCTAAACAAATTTTATCGTCCGATTGTGTTAAAAATATTGTTCTGCTAGGTCAACGATAACATATAGAAAGGCGTGAAACATGTCGAATGACTGTATTTAATCAGAGTTGTAAGATAAGGATAAATCTTTACTTTATAGTTTATTTGCCAAAAAATACACGTAAAGAAAATTGTGGGGAATAACTGTCAACATGTAATTTATACATTTCGAGTCTGTCATTTTATTTTCTGTCTTTGCTCTTTTGTGGCAATTTGCTTCTCTTCTACTGTATTTCTTTATTCTGATTTTGTTGTCATAGTATATGATTTCCTGAAATATGATCATCTGATTGGTCAAAACAACACCAATCTAGCAATCAGACATCTGATTGGCTACTTTCAAAATACAGTTTGGTATGAGTTTTACTGATTTCTTCCTATCTCAATTCTGACGATTTTGTACTCTGAGGAGTGTCAGACGAA